>JAVKOQ010000457.1:0-25000 GCA_031835245.1 Balamuthia mandrillaris | reverse complement strand
CACAAGCGATTGCAGCAAAGAATGAATAAGAAAAAAAAACAACCAAGTTTGAGTAAAATCAGGTCGTGAGGGATAACAGAGGAAGAGGAGGAAAATAGGGAAGAAAAAGTAGCACTCCGTCGGAGCACCAACAGCGTGGGTGAATAAGGGAGAGGAAGGAAACCAAAAAAGTCAAAATGACAAAGTTTGAAAAGCACAGAGGTGTGAAGAGAATAAAAAAGGAGTGATGTAAAATAAGGAAGCACAAGTAGTGCTCCAACAGAGCACAAACCCCAAGTAGGATTTTGGGAGAGGATGAAAAAAAATGAAAACAACCAAGTCCAAACAGAACAGGGTCATGGGAGGAGAAAAGAGATAATAGTGCAAAATAGGGAGCAAAGTAGCGCTCCAACGGAGCACTAACCCCAAGCAGGATTTTGGGAAAGTGCAACGAAAAAATGAAAACAACCAAGTCCGAACAGAACAGGGTCATGGGGGGAGAAAAGAGATAATAGCGCAAAATAGGGAGCGAAAGTAGCGCTCTGACGGAGCGCTAACCCCAAGCAGGATTTTGGGAAAGGGCAACGAAAAAATGAAAACAACCAAGTCCCAATGGAACAGGGTCGTGGAGAGAGAAAGGAGGAAGTGGTGCAAAATAGAGGAGCGAAAGCAGTGCTCTGACGGAGCGCTAACTACACGAGTGATTTTGGGCGGAGGTGAAAAAAAATGAAAACAACCAAGTCCGAACAGAACAGGGTTGTAGAGGGAAAGAAGAAGAAGTGGTGCAAAAGAGGAGCATGAAAGCAGCGCTCCATCGGAGCGCTAACTGCACAAGAGAGTTTGGGGAAGAGAAAGCCTTACCAGGAGGTGATTGTGTTAAAAAAAAAGGAGAAAAGAACAACGCAAGTTATGGCCCACAATATAAAAACACACACACACCAAATAAAAGAAGTCTGTATGCAGTAAAACAGGAGAGTGAACAAACTAAAAGTAGTACGCACAGCAGAGTATAGATCAAGTTGCAAGGTCAACCAAAGGCACCGGTAGAACAAAGGCAGTTGGTTTTTTTTTTGTTTTTTTGTGTTTTGTTTTGATTTGAAGGTCGAGAAGAAAGGAGGGGTAGTAAAACTAAAACTCAATTACAGGGAGTGCAAACGGGGGAAAGTGCAAGTGTTGGAAAAAGAAGTAATATCAACCACTTGCACAAAGAAAGTAGTTGAGAACAAAGTGAAAAAAAAAACAAAGAAAAAAAGGGGATAACAGGGAGGAGTTGCTATGAGTGAGCGGGTGTGTGTGTGGACATGTGTGTGTGTCTGGCAGTTTCTGCTTAGCTGATGACGAAAACAAAAAACTAACGGTCAAAAAAATTAAGGTGGATAACCGTTGTCCTTAGGGCGTTGCTGCCCCAGAATTATGGTTTGTTGGAAGAACAGGATGAGCACCCAGGGGACGGCTCCTCAAGCAGGCTAGAGGAGGGTGTGGCTCCTCAATCAAACCAAACATTGTAATGAACAAGTTAAACAACACCAAGGGTAAACAACAACTTTTTGTGCATAGCTTGGTGATAGTAGTCACGGGTTAGCAACTAGAAGTCTGTCTGAATGAAGAGGGAGTTGAAGTGAGGAAGTGAAAAAAAAAAAAGGAGTGAAAGATCAAAAAAACTGATAACACCAGCACAACACTCATAGAGGCATGAAAAACGAGTTAAGGGCTTGAGTGAAGGGGAAAAAAACAAAGGCACGTGAAAAATCCAGGGAAAACACAGCACTCCGACAGAGCAGGGCATGATACCACAAATACAGAGTTAAAGTCGTTGATAAAAAGCAAAATAACCACGTCGTGTTTAAACAAAGCAAAAAACATGGCGCTCCAATGGAGCAGCACCTTCTTAGGTCGATTTTGGACAGAACAATGTTGTTCTGAGATAAAAAAAGTAAGTCATGTTTAAAATGAGTAGAAAACATGTTGTTTTGATGGAGCGGCACTTGCACAGGCCAATTTTGGACTAAACAAAGCCTAACGGACACCAAAAAACTAAGTTATGTTCAAAATTAGCGGAAAACATGCCGCTCCAAAGGAGCGGCACTTATACAGGCCAATTTAGGAGTGAACGGGTCCAAACGGATGCAAAAAATCAAAGTCATGTTCAATATTCGCAGAAAACATAGCGCTCCGACGGAGCGGCACTTATACAGGCCGAGTTTGGACTGAACGGAGTCTAACAGATGCAAAAAAAGTAAGTCATGTTCAAAATTCGCGGAAAACATGGCGCTCCAACAGAGCGGCACTTATATAGGCTGATTTCGGACTGAACAGAGCCTAAAAGACACAAAAAAAGTAAGTCATGTTCAAAATTCGCGGAAAACATAGCGCTCCGACGGAGCGGCACTTGTACAGGCCGATTTTGGACTGAACGGAGCCTGACGGACGCAAAAACTCTCAGTCATGTTCAAAATTCGCGGAAAACATTTAGGTTAGGGTTAAGGGTTAGGGTTAGGGTTAGGGTTAGGGTTAGGGTTAGGGTTAGGGTTAGGGTTAGGGTTAGGGTTAGGGTTAGGGTTAGGGTTAGGGTTAGGGTTAGGGTTAGGGTTAGGGTTAGGGTGCAGGGTTAGGGTTAGGGTTAGAGCAATACGTAGCCAGCGTACTTCGTTCGGTTACGTATTGCTAAAGCCGCAAACGTATCAGCTCTTCATTCTCATACTTGTCCTTGCCCATGAAGATGACGTACCTGGGATCTTGGAGAGTAGTTGTTCATGTGGTGTAACGAAGGTGAGTGAGAAGCGAGGGGTTGCTCTTTTTTTGGATTGTGAGAGAAGAGCGCGCTTACCTACTGAAGTAAAGAAAAACACCATTTTATATTTTTTTTTTGGGCTGTGATGATGAGCCACCCCCACTTTATCGCTTCCCTGCTTGGCTCCCCTTGCTTTTTGGGCTATTTTTTTTTTTCTTTCTTGTCTTCGGTAATTTGCCCTGCCTGAGGGGAGAACATTTTTTCTTGGCGGGGCGGAAGCGAGCAAGAGCTCACCCTCCGGTGTGCAAACCACCAGCTGAAAGAGGAGGGGGAGGCTGGTCGCACCGCACTTCAAAAAGTATGCACTTACGCTTCAAAAACAAATAAACACATAATACCAGAAAGAAAGAAAGAAAGAAAAAAGAGTTCTTTTGAACGCACATTGGCTTTAATTCCCTCCTCTCGTTTTTGGTGTAGAGGGAGTGGGCAATGGGAGCAAAGAAGAGGCAGAAGAGGAGGAGGAGGAGGAGGAGGGAGAGGAAGAGATAATGGGCCGTCGCAATGAACCTTCGCTCCGAAAGTACAAGCCCTCTCTCAACAACTGCCCGATGAAGGGCACTCTTGCTCGGTTGCTCCCGTTCCCACCGCTCATCAGGAGCCCTCCGCCCATTTGTCTCGACAAAGCAGAGGCGGATGAGGACAATGAGGAAGACGAGGATGGTGATGATGAAGAAGAAGGTAAGCGAGGGTCGTGTTGATTGTCGAGATCGATGATGGCATCGTTGAAAGCTCCTTTGACCAAGCGAGAGGCTGCTTCCGGTTGTCTCAGGACCTCGTTTTGGAGGGCCGAAAAGTTGAGAGCCAACCCGAGACGTAAAGGGTGAGAGGGGGAGAGGCCCTCTTGAGCGAGCTCAGAGGCGAGGTTGTACACGTAGAAGGATTGCTCTGCGGCTTCTTTTCTGGCTTCCCACTGCCCTAATGTTGCTAAATGTCGGTAGTAGTCTCCTTTTCTATTTGTGGAGAGTATGAAAATGAGGAGGTGAGAAGGAGTGGAGATAAGAAATATGGAAGAGGAAGATACAATTTAAGCAAAAAGACTTGAGCCTCACAGGTGGAGGCTCGTGGAAGTACTCGGTCCAACAGCATCAAAACATCACGACAGATTTCCTTCATCTCCTCTTCCAAACGGTCCTTGTATATCTGTGCATATCTACAGAGTGTTTCGTTGCGCTGAAAGACCTCTTCGTTGAAGTCTTGTTTGAGCTGTAACGAAAGGATCTTTTTCCAAGCCTGTTGACTGCCGCTGAAGATGCTCTTGTAGGCAACGGAAAGAAGGCCGCTCTCTTCGGCCGTCAACTCGAAACCCATTTCTATGATTCGTTTGAGTGCCTCTGACATTTCTTATGGTTGCAAAAATAAAGAAGAACAATGAGACAAATAACGAAGGAGGAGGAAGCGAGAACGAAGAGCAAAGGGTACCGTTATAACGTTTAGCTTGATGAGCGCTTTTCGCATCAAAAACCAACTGCCGACGCTCAATCCAAAGCTGCACGTTCTCGTCCGTGGTCAGACCGTACCACTGCTTACAGACCAACCGCAACGTCCACCACCGTCCAAACACCGCCGTTGCAGAGACAGGAAATAGTATCCTCCTTCCTCCTCCTCTTCCCTCGCCAACAACACCACTTCCTCCTCCTATTCCTCTTATTCCTCTACCACGTCCTTCCCTGGTTTCTCGTCCGCTGCCTCTTCCTTTTCTTCTTCCACCACCATTTCCTCCTTTTGATTCCTTTGTTTCTGCTGCTTCTTCTCGTTCCTCTTCTTTTCTATCTTTTGTTTCTTTTTCTTTTCCTTTATCTTTTTTCGTGCTTGAAGGAGAGAGACCTCTGCCTCCTCCCACCCTTGTTGTAGTTGTTTCTCCATTTCGAAGGAACGAAGAAAAAGGAGCAGTTCGTTGAGCGTGGTCAGCAAAGAAAAGGCTGTCATAAGCCTCCCGCGAGTAAGAGGTAGGGTGCAGAAAGGGTCCATCCGCCACCGCCATCGCGTACGTCAAGAACGTACAAGAGCACTTTTTGGAGCGGTTAATACTGTCCGTATCATCCTCCTCGTCCTCTTCCTCTTCTTCCTCCTCTCCATTCTCCTCTGTTTCCGCGTCATTTTCTTCGTCATCGTCGTCCTCATCGTCTCTCTCTTCTTTGTGTTCCATTTCTCCATTTCTTCTTGTATTCTCTTCTTTTTTGATGAAAGCAGTGGAGGTGGCAGCAGAAGAGTTCAGAGCGTTTCTTCTCCGTCTTCTGTTATTTCGTTTTGTCCGTCTCTTTTTCTGTTGCTGCTGCTGCTGCTGTTGTAGCTCGCTCGATGCTGGCGTTGCTGTTGAGGTCTTCTCTTTCGACCGGACGCTGCTGCTGCTGTTGTCATGAAGGTCGAGAGCAGCAGGGCATGTGTGGTGATGATAGTGATGACGATAGGCAAAAGCATGAAAGGAGGAAGAATAGGCGGAGGAGGTCACATGCGAACGTAGCACGCTACATAGCTCGGGGATGACGAATTTGAGTATGTTGGCCTGGAGTTCGGTGGGCAGCTCCGTGATTTGGTGCATTCCCTTTTCCCTCCCTTTCCTCCCCTTTCTTCCTTCGCCGCTCTTCCTTCTTGCTTGATGACAAAACACAAAAAAAAAAAAATAAAAACCACAAAAATCTGTGCAACAAAAAAAAGACCTGATTGGAAGCGGTCGAAAGGTTTGTTGTTTTTTCTTTGTTTGTTGTTCTGTGTTTGCAACCACTACTGCCACGCACGTTCACACGTTGCAACGCTTTGAAGAAGAGGTGGAAGCAGGCAGTGCGACGAAGGGATAAAAGAGTTGTTGAATCGCTTCTTCTTCGTTGTTTGGGTGTTCTGTTATTTTTTAAAATGTTTGTTCCTTTATTTTCATTGTTCCCCAGGTTTCTTTCATTAAGGGCGTCTTTGCATAAATTATGTCCATGTCCTTTCCCCATGTTATAATGCCAACTTCGCTGGACTACATGAAACCTTTACAAAGTATCACACGGTATAAGAATCCGGTGGTAGGGAGTGGGAGTCGAACTGGCGTTAAATCCGTGTCGTCACGAGTTCAAACAACAGAAAAAAAGACGAAAAAGAAAGAAAAAAAAGAGCAGAGATGAGCAGCGGCGGCAGCAGCAGCGAGCAATCTCAGAAGGGTCTCGGCGCGGAGGAGGCTGCCGCCCTTGTGGCCGACAAAGCGTGCTTCAGGGAGGCTACCCTCCATTTGCGCCTCCATCTTCCGCCCCGTTTCCTCGCGGACGTTAAAAAGGGAGTGGACTTGGAGCTCAACGAACATCTGATGAGGTAAAAATAAAAACCGGAAAAATAGAAATCGTTGTTTCGCTGATCTCTTTTGGTTTTTTTTAAAAATATTAAAAAAAAAATAACAGGTATGTAGAAGATCTGAATGGCGTTGTGTTGGCCTACTGGAACGTCGGCATGGTGGAAGACCACGCTACCATTCTTTACGAGCGCCCTCACCTCCATTTTACCGTTAAGGCCGAGACGCTACTTTTTTCTCCTGAGATTGGGATGACCTTGGGTAAATGACCTTCTCTCTCTTCCTTGTATTCACTTGGAAGGTGCTAATCTCTTTCTCTTGTTCCTTGAAAAAAATAAGTTGGAACCGTCAACAAGGTGGGTTCTGATCATTTTGGTTTATTGGTGTTGGGGATCTTCAATGCCTCCATTTCGGCCTCACACATCCCTGCGAGTTATTTCCGAGACCCCGAGGAAGAGCTGTGGCGCAACAAGGACGATCCGCAAAGCACAATCGCCGTGGGCCAACGGGTTCGCTTCCGGGTTCACAGGTACGGCCCATTTTTGATTTCTTTCTTCTTTCTGCTTCTCTCACCCCTCTTACTTCTGTCTTCTTTCATCTTTCTTCTTGCTATTCTCATCTCTCCTTGTAAAACACTACTTCATTCTTTGCTTATTTTTTCAAATAGACTAAACATTGCAGGCAACAACATGATGGCAATCGTGGGCTCGCTCATGGGAGAAAACTTAGGACCCATCCAGGGCTCCATTGACGAGCGCCTAATAGAGGCGTTGCTCAAGCAAAAAGCAAAGGAAGAAGAAGAGAAGGAAGAAGAAGCAGAGAAACAGAAAGAAAAAGAAGAATCGCCAGAAAAAGTGCAAGAAGCGTCGTCATCCTCAGAAGTTGCTGTTCAACCTGCTCCGGAAGGAAAGAAGAAAAAACGGAAACGAGAGGACAAAACAGAACCATCAACAGCAGCTAAAGATGGAGCGGACCTTAGTACGGCAGAAACGAAGCAAGAAGAAGCAAAGAGCAAAGGAAAGAAGAGCAAGAAGCAAAAGGACAAGAAAGGAGAGCCCGGACAGGAAAATGCTACCCCCGTCACCAAAAAGAAGCGAAGAACGAAAAGCTGAAGAGAGAGAGAGAGAGAACAAAAGAAAAGCCAGTTATACAAAAGGCAGGTTCCGATTTTGTTTTTCTTTCTTTTCTTCCTGTCTTCCTGTCTCCTTTCTTTCTGCTTCGATTTTCTTTTTAGTTTGTTGTGTTTCAAAGCCGAGCACTGTTGTTACCTCCACGACGCAACAAATCACGCAGGTACTCTGGCCTATACCTCGCCAGCCAAGCCACCACGCCTCCACCCGCCACCAATGCGGCCACAGCAAGGAATCCCCCTCTCTTCAAGGTATGTACAATCCCATCCTGACGCTGCGCTCTCTGCACCACCTGCGCATAGGGGATGTTGGTAAAACTGACCATGGAGTACAGGGGAATCCATGAGGCAGGGAACAGCTTAGCTAGCAGCCAATCCACCCTCTTCCTCCAGAGAAAGCCAGAGTGAGCCACGTGACTCCTCATCTCCAAGTAATTGTACTGGGCGAGGTCGGCGATGGCATCAGCATCGGCCTTGCGAGCGGCGGTGAAGGCGGGGAGGACCTGGTCCAGGTCTTCATGGAATTGCTCCAGCAGCTGGTCCAGGACGAAGACGTCCTCAAAGCCGGCATTCATACCCTGCCCGTAGAACGGGACGATGGCATGGGCGGCATCGCCGATGAGCATGGCTCTGCTTCGATGCCAAGGCTCGCATCGGATGGTCACCAGGCTGCCGGTAGGATTGTTGAGAAACTCTTGCACGATGTGCTCGCGCCCTATCAGGGGAACGGCATCAGGGAAGCGCTCCTCGAAGAAGGCCAGGATGCGTTCCTCGTCGTCCTGCAGGAGCTCGAACTGAGAGAGCGGCATGAAGAGAGTGAGAGTAAAGCTGCCGTCAAGGTTGGGCAGGGCGATCATCATGAACTCCCCTCTGGGCCATATGTGGAGGCCGCCGCTGTCCATGCGGTAGCCCCTGCTCTGAGGGGAGGAGGGAG
The DNA here is from genome assembly GCA_031835245.1 of Balamuthia mandrillaris. Classification (NCBI taxonomy): domain Eukaryota; phylum Discosea; order Longamoebia; family Balamuthiidae; genus Balamuthia; species Balamuthia mandrillaris. Next base: position 16,902 of record JAVKOQ010000457.1, on the reverse strand, counting down.
GGATGGAGAGCTCCTTGTAGCCGTGAGTGAGGTAGTTCTGGCTAAAGTTGAAGCAGTCTGTGCGTTGCATGGCCTTTCGCACCACGCTGAAGGCTCCATCCGCTCCAACGATCCAAGGCGTCGTGACTTGAATCTCTTCGGGCTCTCCTTCTTGTTCTTCTTGTCTGTGTGGCCCGTCGCGTTGGAAGGTGCAGGTGTTGGTCTTGAGGTCCACGTTAGTGCACTTCCAACCAAAGTGGAACTGGACCTGGGGGCTCTTCTCTGCCTCTGTGATCATGGCCTCGTTCAACCCGCGACGAGAGATGGAGAGGAGGTGCTGAGTGGGGTCCACGCCGTACTGAATAAACTCAGGGGCAGCGTCCTTGTTTTGTGAGTGGATGATGCGTCCGAACATGGGCACGCCCAGCTCCTCCCCCAGATGACCAAGGCCAAACCGTTGGAGGGCCGTTCTTCCCCGTGTGGAGAGGGCCAGGTTGATGGAACGTCCCTCCACCACGGGCTCCATGCGTGGGTCTGGCCTTCGCTCGAACACATCCACCTTGTAGCCACGCCTGGCGAGGCACACGGCCAACAGGGAGCCCACCAACCCACCCCCTGCTATCACCACCTCTTTCTCCTCTCTGCCTGCCTCCATGTGCTTTTTTTTTCTCCCCCCAAGTCCTCCTTCCTTTGCTGTTATGGCTAGGTAACACCACTACGTTTTTCGTAGTACCGACGTTGGTACTACCAAGCACTTTTTTTTTTGGGTGTTTCTGAAACACAAAAAAAAGATGCGAAAGGGATGAGAGTCGAACGCAAGCCTTGCGGAGGGGAAGAAATTCACCAGGAGGATAATTTCTGCTTTTTTTGGAGTTTTACGGATCAGGAGGTCCTGATTGGCACGCTCGATCAATTCACCCATGTTTGTTGGTTGGGGTTCGTAAAAAAAAAAAAAATGAGGCAATTCTCTCTGTTTCCTCCTCGCTTTTTTTTAAAATTTTTTTTTAATTTTTTTTTTTTTTGCTTTCGATAACCACGACAATCACTTGGCCTGGCATTAGGTAGTGGAAAAAAAAAAAGAAGGCGTGCTATCTTTTCGCACCGTTCATCAGTGCAACAACGACCAAGGCATTCCCAGCCCATCTTTGCCAGCTGAAAGGAGTGCGTTTTTTGTTTTGTTTTGTTTTGTTTTTATCCGAGTCTTCTCTTCTCTCTCTCTCTCTCTCTCTCTCTCTCTCTCTCTTTCTCTTCTCCCTGTCATTGATCCTGTCTCACCGCTTCAAACGAAAACCACGCCAAAATGCAGCGACTGGGCCTTCCATCCTCTCTTCTCTCGCTCGTAAACGACAACGCAGCATACCTCAACACGTAGCCCACGGAAATGAGCAGCGACGAACGAAAGCAGCACCCTTACGCTCCAGTGGGCCTCACCCGGGCCATTGCCATGGGAGCCTCCCGCCTGAGCAGCCTCGACTCGCACGGTACCCCCAAGTGCCTCATCCACGTCGGCGAGCGACCGCTCATCCATCACGTCCTCCAGCAGCTCTACAAGGTCGGAGTGGATAGGGTAGTGGTCACGCTGGGCTACAAGGGCAAGGAGATCAGGGAGTATCTCTTAGAGAACAACATCTTTGACGGTATGACTCTTGAGTTTGTGGAGATCTCAGAGTCCGTGTGGGCTGCTCGTGGCCAAGCCGCTGCATTGTTGGAAGCCAAGTTAGTACAGTCTTTCTCTCGTTATCCCTTTCTCTCGTTATCTCTTTAGTTCTCCTTCCCTTCTTTGCTCTGTCTCTTATTCCCCTCCGTCTGACGTTGCTATTTGTACAAGACCTTTGATAGAAGGTGAACCTTTCATCCTTTCTACAGCTGACCACATCTTTGAACCAGCAATCATGAAGAACATGGCCAAAGGAGACTTTGGAGGTGAGGAAGCTTGGGTCCTGGTGGAAGAGGACATGGAAGGCATGGTCGGCTTGCCTGGAGACGCTTTCCAGCTGTGCTATAAGAAAGAGGATAACCTTGTCTCTGGCGTCAAACGTCACGCCAACGAAGGCGAGGTTGAAGCTTTGAATGCTGGTCTTTACGCGGTCAAGGTTTTGTTTCTGTCTTATCTTCTCTATGTTCTGGCTTTCTCAGCACGGTTCTCTTGATCTCTTCTTCTCATTACATTTGTTATCACAATATTGTTGTAGCCATCTTTCTGGACATATCTTGAAAAAGCTGCTGAGCAACGGCCGTTTTTCACTGTGTCTGAAGCCCTGGATCTCATGAAGAACCAAAGGCTCCTCAAAGCAGTCTCCACAGACGGCCACACCTGGTTCTCCATCGAGACCCCTGAGAGCCTGCAGTACGCCCTCGACAAACACACCAAGTTCGGCCAGAGTAGTTGGTTCCGTCGGCAGAGCGCCAACAACCAGGCCGGGCGCGTCTCCATCACCAACACTACCCATGCTGTTAACATCACTCCCGCCGGTAAGTCCTCGCTCAAGAAGAGTCTCAACAATGGTGGCGACTGGGATGAGTTCAGCGTGGACAAGTGGAGGAGCGCTGTCTTCACCCAAGGCAGCTTCTTCAAGCAGCTCTACGTGGACAGTGATGCCTTTGCCAAACACGCCATCAACGACCTGCTTGGTGGCAAGGAAAACGTCACGTTGATTGAGGTTGGCAGTGGTACTGGCGAATTCATCACCCCTCTCGCCAACTACGTGCGTTACGCCATCGGTCTGGAGATCAACGCTAAGTTTGTGCAGTGGTGCAACCAACGGATACCGGAGGAGGACCGTGGCTCCACCATGTTCATCCAAGGAGATGCCCAAGAGCTCATCAGCATCTTAAAGGAGAGCGCACCCACCGAGATATGGCAAACCAAGAGGTTAGTTTGCTGCGTTGGCAACACTCTGGGAATTTTTCCCGAGTTTGTTAGAGAAAAGGCCTTGCAGCAGATGGTGGAGCTGGCAGGAGAGGATGGTCTCGTGCTAATTATCTACTGGAACGCGGATGTGTTCCCGGAGGCTGTTAGAGACTTTTATGGCAAGAATCCTCAACTTTGTGGCCCATTCTCTGAAGAGCATGTGGACTATGAGACTTCCACTTTGAAGACACCCAGGTTTGTTATCCTTTTCTCTGCATGTGTTTCTTGTCTACCAATCTTCTTGTTAACGCTATTTGAAACAAAAGTGGATATCAAACTCACTGGACAAGCTGCTCGGAGGCGAAGCAAGTGTTGAAGCACTTTGGAATGGAAGAGGTCCATGTGGAGGCCAAAGGAAAGGGTGTGTTGGTCCTTGGAAGGAAAAAGTAAGAGCACCTTATTTTCTCCGTTGCTTTCTTTGGAGGTGCCTAGTTAACGTAATCATGCTCTCTTTTCCGTTATCATCCGCCATAAAGCCAAGTGGCCGTCTCCTCGTCATTCGTCTTGAGATAAGATCGACACCAACAACAAGGAGAATGAATGCTTTTTCATTCGTAGTAAAAGAAAAATTACTATTGTATACATCATGAACTTACTTTGTCCCTTTTGTGCTACTACTACTGATAAAGAGCCACACGAAGAATTCAGCAATCTTGCAGCGCAGTTCTGCGCATCACGGCAGCATCCAGAGTCTTTGTCGCTTCCGGACAGGAAAAGGCTATCGTTCGGGGCTAGAGAAAGGACCATCAACAGAGAAAGAAAATAACGAAACAAAAAGACTAAAAGCTTGACGAAGAAAGCGACGAGGAAGTAGACGAGCACGAAGCAGAAAGGGCAAAGTGTACGGGGGCGAAGCAGAGAAGGGACGAGGTTAGCCGTGCATTCTTCTGTCTTTCTTGCTTTGATAAAACTGTTAATTCTTGCGCCACAGGGGGTCCAGCCTTGCCTCCAGTGGTAGGGAGCATAACCACAATCGACCTTGTGAAGGTAACAAGTGCAATGGGACGTTGAATTGCCAGCATTACCATCGAAAGGCAGAAACAATCAAAGACCTGCGCGAACAAAGGGTTTGATATTTTTTGTAGTAGCGGAGTGGTAACCAAAAGATAGTTTGTTAAAGAAGAGACTCTGGGAGAGACCATAACCTTTGTTTTTATTGTTTTGGTTTTTTGCTTTTTGCTTTTTGGTGTTCGCTTATCTTTGTGCTGTTACTTGGCAGCCTTTTCCTCCTCTGTAAAGCAAATATCTAACACTTGCAACAAAAAGTCGGCATCACGCTTATTCAAGCACATGGGCGGCTTAATCCTGAACACGTTGCCGAAAAGTCCTCCTTTGCCCAACAACAGGCCCATGTCTTTAGCTTTCTCAAAGATGTTGGCTGTCTCAGCGGCGGCAGGTTCCTTGGTGGATCTGTCCTTTACCAACTCCACGCCCAACATCAAGCCCTTTCCACGAACTTCTCCGATGAGAGGGTGCTTGCCTTGCAGCTCCTTGAGGCCCTTCTTGAGGTAGTCCCCAATGGAGAGGGCGTTCTCCTGGATGCCCTCCTCCTGGATTACTTTGAGGACAGCTCTGCCCATGGCACAGGAGACGGGGTTACCGCCAAACGTGTTGAAGTGGATCCTTTGGGTGAGGCTCTTAGCGATCTCGGGAGTGGTAACCACTGCAGCCAATGGTGTGCCGTTGCCGATGCCTTTCGCCATTGTTACTGTGAAAGACGAGTTAGATGAAATAGTGGACGAAAGAGTCAGAAGAGACACCAACCAATATCGGGCATGACGCCATGACTTTGGAAGCCCCAGTAATGAGTGCCGAGACGTCCAAAGCCGGTTTGGACCTCGTCAGCGATGGCAACACCCTTGTGATCACGTACGTGCTTGTATACATGTTTGAGATAGCCGTCAGGAGGAACCACTGATCCACCAACTCCTTGAATAGGTTCACAGATGAAACCAGCAATTGTTCCTGTTTGTTGTTTGAGGTTTGTTGTTTTAGTAACGAACGAATGACCGTATGGTATTGGAAACGGAGGAGATAAGAGAGAGGGAGAGGGAGAGGGAGAGGGAGAGGGAGAGGGAGAGGGGGAGAGAGAGATAGAGAGAATGAATGAAAGGCGGTACCGGAAGTGGCCGTTTGAATGAGGTCCTTGACGTCATCAGCATACTTCTTGCCAACTTCAGGCACATCCGGACCAAACGGACCACGATAGGTATTCGGGTTCAGCGCATGATGGAAGCCAAAGCCTTGCGGCTGGTTGTACTTCCAGGTGTGCAAGCCCGTGATGCCCATGGTGTTCATGCTCATGCCATGGTAGCAGTTCCTCAGGCAGATCATGTCAAAGTTGCCAGTGTGAGCCCTAGCAAGCAAGGTGGCCAAGTCGTTGGCCTCCGACCCCGAGTTGGTGAAGTAGACCACTTTGAGATCGCCCGGCATCTTCTCAGCCAGCTCCTCCGCAAAGGCCGCCTGCTGAGGGTGATAGTAGATGGCCGTGGTGTGCTGTAGCTTGCGCAGCTGCTCTGCGCCGGCCTCCACCACCTTGGGGTGGCAGTGCCCCACGCTGACCGTGACGATACCGCCAATGGCGTCCAGGTAGCGTTTGCCGGTGTGGTCCCAGAGGTACTGCATGCGGCCTTCCACCACCATGACGGGCTTGCGGTAGTAGTGGAAAAGGGCGGGGCTGAGGTAGGTCTTGCGCTGGCGGGTTACTTCCTCGAGGGAGGGTCCCGTGTAGCGCTCGGGAGTGTGGGTGGTGGGAGGCAGCTCGGGAAGGGCTTTCCCGGTGCTGTAGTTGGCGTGGCTGAACTCCCAAAGAAACACGGGAGGAGAGCCGGAGGGACGGAGAGGGATAGAAAGAGAAAGAGAAAGAGAAACGACGAAAGAGAAACGACGAAAGAGAAACGACGAAAGAGAAACGACGAAAGAGAAAGAGAAACAACGAGCGAGAGAGGAAGAAAAAACATATTAGCAAAAAAGAAAGAGCAAAAAAGAAAGAATGGCGAGAACCTGTTCAGTCTACGAGCATGTTGGAACAAACTGGATGGCGAGGACACGCCGGCGACTCTGCCAACGACGGAAGGGGTACCCGCACGCTTCAACATTCTCAAACGGTAGCGAGCTGTTTTTTTTTTCTTCCTTGAGCCGTTTAGGCGGGGTCTTCGCGTCGTCTTGGCCTGGCTCCACCTTAAATATTACCTTTTTTAAACAATTGATTTTTTCCTTTGCACCAACCAAAAATCAAAGCTTAAAAAAAAACAAAACAACGTCTACAAAAATCCATATAAGGATACCTCCGTCGACAAGAATAGGCCTCTCACGAACGATTTTTTTGTGCGCTTGTGGTTTGGGGCAGCATTTAGTTTTTGCTGCAACTTACAAAAAAAATGTTGAGCTCCTCCTCCAGGCGTGTGGTCTTGTCCTCCTCGTCGCTGTCTTCGCAGGCGGCGCGCGCTGTTCTTGGTCACGCTCGTGGCGTTGGCACTTTCAGCCATGTTCAGGTAAAAAAAAAACCAACTTTCATCGCACACGGATTATTTATTTAATCGTTCAGCGATTAACAAACTCTTTTTTTTTTTTATGCGGATGGGACTACAAAACAATTAAAAGATGGGACCAGAAGACCCCATTTTGGGTGTCACTGTGGCCTTCAACAAAGATCCCAGCCCCAACAAGATGAACCTCGGCGTTGGTGCCTACCGTGATGACAACAACAAGCCCTACATTCTCGACTCTGTCAAGCAGGTATGTGTGAGCCACTACGCTCTCCCCCTTTCCTTCACTGCATTTTCCCCCTCTCCTGCTACTGCTCTCTCTCTCTCTCTCTCTCTCTCTCTCTCTCTCTTGCCTTCCTCGTGTTCTCTCCTTGCTTTTCTCTCTTCTCTCGTTTTCACTCTCAGAAAGTTCTCTCTTCCCTTCTCTCGCTTTGACTCACTTTTTTTCTCGCTCTGTGTTCTCATACATCTCTAAAAACACAAATCAAAGGCGGCGGCAAAGTATGTCAAAGAGGTGGGTGAAGGCAAGCAGAACCACGAGTACTTGGGCATCACTGGCGATCCAGCCTTCAACCAAGCTGCCATCAAGCTCGCCCTTGGTGAAAACTCTGGTGTCATTTCTGAGAAGCGGGTTTGTTCGTCTTGTGCTCGTGTTTATTGTTCTTGTTCTTTCTTCTTCTAAACCCAAAACAAAAACACTATAGTACACGACCTCCCAAGCTCTCTCTGGCACAGGAGCCCTCCGCGTGGCTGCTGACTTTCTGAACCGCTTCTACCCCGGCAATAAGCAGGTCTTTGTGCCCACGCCCACCTGGGCCAACCACATCCCGCTCTTCACCGACGCCGGCCTCGAGGTCAAGTACTACCGCTACTTTGACAAGAAGCGCAACGCCATCGACATGACCGGTCTGTTGGAGGACATCAACACCGCTCCACAGGGCTCCGTCATTGTGCTTCACGCCTGCGCTCACAATCCCACCGGACAGGACCCCTCCTTGGAGCAGTGGAAGGAGATCTCGGAGGTGATCAAGAAGAGGGGCCACTATGCCCTCTTTGACAGCGCCTACCAGGGCTTCGCCAGCGGAAACCCAGAGAAGGATGCCGCCGCCATCCGATACTTTTTGGAGCAGGGCCACGAGATTGCTCTTTGTCAGTCCTTTGCCAAGAACTTTGGCCTTTATGGTATGTTTGGTTGCTCTCTTTCTTGCCGTCTCTTCCTCCATTCTTTTTCTTCTCGGTTTGTTTTTATTATTTTTCTTTTCCAACTGAATTGACAATAAACACATTCAACAACACAGGACACAGAACTGGAGCCGTCTCGTTCATTACTGGCAGCCAAAAGGAGGCGGCCGCGGTGGAGAGCCAGCTGAAGATCCTGGTTCGCCCTATGTACTCCAACCCACCCAAGTTTGGCTCCTACATCGTCGGCACCATCCTCAACGACCCCTCCCTTCGTAAACAATGGGAAGGCGAAGTCAAGGTTCTCTCTCTCTCGTTTTCTCTCTCTTTCTCTTGTTTCTTTTTTCTCATCGATAAAGCAAACTTAAACTAGGGAATGGCAGATAGGATCATCACGATGAGGGAGGCGTTGGTGAAGGGACTGAAGGACGCCGGCTCGAAGAGGGACTGGTCCCACATCACCTCCCAGATAGGCATGTTCTGCTTCAGCGGCCTCTCCCCCGAGCAGGTGGACCAGTTGGCCCAGCAGCACCACGTCTACATGACCAGGAACGGGCGCATCAGCATGGCTGGCGTTACCTCCCACAACGTTGGCTACCTGGCCAAGGCCATGCATGCCGTCGCTCAGTAAAACCCAAAAAAAAATATCTTTGTGCTTATCAAAAACAATAAAAAATAATTACCTCTTTTCTTTTCTTTTTTCTTTTCTTTTCGTGTTACATTCGTGTCGTCATGAAATTAATTATCGAGACGACACGACTCACTTGAACCGCTGGCGAGAAAGAAGACAAAAACGGAGAAGAGAGAGGGAATGATGTCGTATCACCACCCAGGCATGCCTTCAGCCAACCTTTTTGCGGGAGCGTTCCCCCATGCCGGTTTTGCAGCGATGGGTCCACCGTCTCGCCCATTCCCACCTTCGCATTCGATGGCGATGGACGGACCTTCCATTCCTTCTCTCAATCCTTCTTCCTCTTCCTCTTCTTCTTCTGGTGCTGCTTCTGCTTCCTCTGGGGGTCCCTCCTCCTCTGCTTCTTCCTCTTCCGTTGCTGAACAAAAAAAGAACGAGTTCTCTAAAGCACAATCCTTAGAACTCAAAGGCCACAAGAAAGAAGTATGTTACATTCTTCTCTCTCTCTCTCTCTCTCTCTCTCTCTCTCTCTCTCTCTCTCCTTTCTTCTTTGCTTCGCTTGCTGACAAATCAATCTTTATTTTTTTAAACAAAAGGTTCACTCAGTGGCCTGGAATTGTACTGGCAGAAAGTTGGCGTCTGGCTCTGTGGATAACACAACTCGCGTTTGGAACATTAGTCACTCAGCGGCATGCATCCTCTCTTTCTGATTCTTTGCTCTTCTCTTTCTCTCTCTCTCTCTCTCTCGATCTCCTTCTCCTTCTCCTTCTCCTTCTCCTTCTCCTCCTTGCTAACATTCGTTTATTTATTGTCTTCATGCTTCTTCCGGATAGACAAAAGATTTGGAACTGAAGGGACACACAAACAGCGTGCATCAACTCTGCTGGGACCCTACACACCAGGAACACCTCGCCACTGCTTCTGCCGACTGCACCGTCAAGATCTGGGACACGCGCTGTATGCTCTTCTACTTTCTTCCTTCTTCTTTCTGATTTCTTTCTTTCTTCTTCCTCTGCTCTTCTCTTGTCTCTCTTCTAACCACTCCTCTTCTAAACCATTCAAAACAACAGCGGGAAAATGCAGCCACACAATAAAAACAAATGCAGGAAACATCAACATAACATGGTGTCCGGATGGCTCCACCATTGCTGTTGGCAACAAAGTAGACCTTCTTACCATCATTGACACAAGAAAGTACGACACCAAGCGCACCATCAAGTTCCACTCGGAGATCAACGAGATGGCATGGAGCCAAGATGCCAAGTACTTCTTCCTGACGACAGGCCGAGGCGACGTGGACGTGCTGCATTGGCCCTCGTTGGAGCGCGTCTATTTGCTTCATGCTCATACCGCCAATTGCTATTGCATCAAGTTCAGCCCAAAGGGAGAGTACGTCACGTCTTTCTTCTTCTTTTTGGTCTTTTTTTGATCTTCCTTCGTTTCCCTTCTCTTGTCTCTTCTGCTTCTCTTCTCTCTTCCTTTTCTCTTCATTCACTAACTGAAAACATAACAAACAATATAAAAAGTTATTTTGCGGTGGGAAGTGCGGATTCGTTGGTAACGGTGTGGGACTATGCGGAGTTAGCTTGTGTACGGACGATTGACCGCCTGTCCTGGCCTATTCGCTCCGTCAGCTTCAGCTACGACAGCAAATACATCGCATCTGCCTCCGAAGATCTCGTCATCGACGTCGTACGTTCACCTTCTCCCTCTTTTCTTGTTCCCTGCTCCTTTGCTTCCCCTGCGAGAAATGAGGCTAACTGTGACACAAAAACAGTCGTCGGTGGAAACAGGAGAGACAGTACACTCCATCCAAACAAGGGCAGCCATCAATTCGATCGCGTGGAACCCAAGAAAGAACTTGTTGGCGTTCGCCGAAACAGATCAAGACAAGCATCGTCCAGAAACCTTTGGTAACATCACTCTTTGGGGACCACAACTTGCTGAGAAACAATCTTCCTCTTCTTCTTCCTCATCCTCTTCCGCTTCTTCCTCATCGCAATAACGAACAAGAGTGATGGAAGAAGAGAAAAACGTTTTTGTAAAAGAAAAAATAAAGAAGTGCGGAAAAAACAAAGCAAGTTAGGATTTGATGACGACGGTGCCGCCCGCCTCCTTGAACTTGGCAACGATCTTCTCGGCCTCTTCTCTTGTTACTCCCTCCTTCAATTTGGATGGCAACTTCTCCACCTTCTCCTTTGACTATAGTTTGAACACAAAGAAACGAGAACGAGTGAGTGAAAAAAAACAAAGTGAAACAAGAAAAGACAAAAGAAGAAAGAGAGGAAGGAAAGAAGGGGCAAACCTCCATAAGCTTCATGCCAGGAATAAGAGCACGCACTTCCTTCAAGACCTTGAACTTATCCGCCTCATTGACCGCAGTTAACTCCAACGTGACCACTGCATTGGCCGCAGCAGCCGCGTCTTTCTTCTCTGCCTCAGCAGCCGCACCTCCAGCAGGTGCAGCACCACCAGGAGCAGGAGCACCGGCAGCAGGAGCGGCGTAGACCACAGACCCACCCTGAAGGGCGCTGTCAGGGATGCCCAGCCGCCTTTGCATCAGCTTTGTGAGCTCCAGGTTCTCCAGCTGGTTGAGGGCGAGGAGCTGGTCGACCAGCTTCACGATCTTTGGGGGGAAGGTGTATTGGTCCCAGTCCTTGACCACGTCCCATTGAGTGTCCACAAAGTTGTCCAGGCGAGAGTCCACCTCTTTGATGGACTCTTCTCCGCGAGCGTTTGTCGTGTACTGGAGTGTGTGAGGGAGATTGTTTAATATTCAAGGTTTTGAGAACAGAGGAAAAAGAGAGAAAGAGAGAGCGGAGGAGAAGCGAGGAACCATCATGGGAGAGGCAAGGTGGTGTGAAAGGCTGGAGGAAGCGAGGGCAGCCGCGCGGTTGTACGCTGAAAATCACAAAAGAGGGAGAGAGATCACGAAAAACGGAGAATCGTGAGTCACGAATTCTTCTCTCAAAAACGCAGTGGAAACAAGAAAACACGGATCAGAGGGGGGGAGGCATACGCTTGCCGACGGAGGAGAAGCGGCAAAGAGAAAGACCGGTCCGAGAGCGCGAAAGCATTTTTTAATCTCTTTTTTTCCATAGTTTGTCAGTGAGTTGAAGAAAGAATAACAGAAAATTGATGGGTCACAAATCAATCAATCATCTTTATTGCGCGGAGTGTTGTTCTTTGTGATCTTTTTTGATTTTTATCCCTCCTACTGAATCACATCACAAACGTCGAATAACGCTGCCTTTTTTTTTTTAAAAAAAAAAAACGATACCTTTCGTGTGGCACGACAAACAAACCAAGCAGCGTGGGGCTCAAGAAAAAAACAAAACAAAAAGCGTTGCTCGCAGTTCTTCCTTTCCCCACAGGAAAAAAGCTTTTTGTTTTCTTCCTTTTATTTTTTTATTTTTTTGATTGATTTCAAGGACATGAGCGTAGATACGAGCGCAGACGGGAGAATGGAGAGGAGAGAAGATAGGAGCCAGGACGAGAGCGTGGATAAGAGCCAGGACGTGAGAGCGGATAGGAGCGTGGACATGATCCTAGGGATAGGAGAGAAGACACGAGAGAAGAGAAAAAAAAAACAAAAAAGAAAAAGAAAAGAAAAGAAAACGATGATGCAAGCAGGCAAAGCAGCAGCAGCAGCAGCAGCGGCGGTTCCGTTTGACGAAGAGGACGAGGCCCCGCCTTTGTTGGAGGAGGTTCTGCCCAAGGAGGAGAAGCAAGCGGCAGAGAGCAGCCACGACACCAAAAAAGTGCCCGTCACCATCATTACTGGCTTTCTGGGTGCAGGCAAGGTCTGGCCTTTTGTCGTTCTGATGTTTGCTGATCCTTGTTTTGTGGAAAGCGCTTACCTCTCTCTCCGTCTTCATATTTTCGACACTGCAGACCACCTTCTTGAAGTACGTCCTAACAGAGAAACACGGCAAACGCATCGCTGTCATCCAAAACGAATTTGGCATTGGTATGTGTTTCATACTACTCTTTCATCTCTTGCCCTTGCTCTTCACTCACACCTCCGAAACACTGAAAAGAAACGGGAGCGGATCGAGCCACGGTGTTTGGAGCGGACGGCACCCGCTCCACCGAATACTTTGAACTTCCCAACGGCTGCATCTGCTGTTCCGTCCGGTAGGTTCTCTCTTTTTTTCCTTCTCTCCTTCCCTCCTTCTTCTCTCTCACCCTTCTCGTTGTTCCCATTTTCTCTGTAGAGGAGATTTGGTTTTGACTTTGGAGAACCTGATGGAACGCAAACAACGCTTCGACTACATACTGATCGAGACATCAGGGCTTGCGGACCCTGGCCCCTTGGCCGCCACCTTCTGGATGGACGACGAGCTGGAGAGTCAGCTCTATTTGGACGGCATCGTCACCATTGTCGATGCCAAGCATTTTCTCCGTCACTTGGAAGACGAGAAGAAGCGTGATAAGAACGAGAAGAAAGTGGTGAACGAGGCACAGCGGCAAGTTGCCTTTGCGGATCGGATCGTGTTGAACAAGAAGGACTTGTTGTTGAATGAAGGAGGAGAGGAGGCAGCAAAGAGGTTGATGGAAAGGATCAAGCAGCATAATGCCTATGCGAGGATGATCATGACGGAACGAGCTCGGGTGGACTTGAATGACATTCTCGACATTCGTGCCTTCGACTTGGATCGTGCTTTAGAAGTCGATCCATTGCTTGCTCCTCCTTCTTCATCCTCATCACACAAGAAAGGAACAGAAGGAGGAGAAGAAAGTTGTTGTGGCTGTTCTTCGAAGGAAGGAGAAGGAGATGAGCACCAACATCACCACCACCATTTACATGACGATACAGTGAAAACGGTGAATGTAACAGTGGAAGGAGAAGCAGACTATGAGAAGGCGAGATTGTGGCTCGGCGATCTGCTTTGGGAGGAAGACGAGGATCACCGTCAACAACAAACTGAAAAAGAAGAAGAAAGAATACGACCAGAGATATTTCGAGTGAAAGGAGTGTTGGCCATCAAAGGCGATCGAAGAAAGTATGCCCTGCAAGCGGTGCATAGTTTGTTCGAGTTGTGGCCTTGTGAAGATATGTTTTGGAAAGAGGGCGAAGAAGCAGAAAAGAGATGCATTAAGATGGTGTTTATAGGAAGAAACCTCGATGCGGAAGAACTTGCTCGCTCCTTAAGAGAATCCGCTGTTGTTTGAGAAAGAAAGGAAGAAAAAGAAAAAAAAAAGACGAAGCGAGGAAAACAACAAAAGATTCTTTTTTTTTTTAAAAAAAAAGAAAAAGTTTAGAGAACGATTTCATCAGATTGACTTTCTCTGAGGTCTTTGTGAGGCATCACGATGCAGTTGCGAATGATGATTTCTGGTGCGACAGTCGATCCTCGTCCTATTTTTGTTTTGTTTTCGAGTGAATAAAAATACACCAGAAAGAACAAGCGGATGAGAGAGAGAGAACGAACCAACGATGCAAATGCCTTGACGTTTGCCATTGACGTGGGTATCAGGAGAGGGATTGTAGACTCCCTCCAAACGCGACCAATAACCAACGGTACAGTTGAAGCTGATAATGCTGTACAATATACACGCGTGGTCCTTTTGTATTGCATTGTTTGAGCTTTCGTGAACATACAAGAGAAGAAAGGGGAAAAAAAGCGAAGAAGAAAGAAAGGAGGATTGTACTTTGATGTGAGAGTTATCAAGGATGATGGAGTTCATAATGCGCACACCTTTACCAACAACAACTCCTTTCCCAATAGTTACGTTCGGCCCAATCTGTTACCAACGATCAGCAAAAGAAAGAAAAACTAAAAGGAAGATAGAAACGCAGAAACAAAGAACGATATCGTACAAGTGCGGTTTCATCCACTTGAGCTTCAGGATGGATGATAACGTTGCCGCGAATAAAAGGTAGGCTTTGGTCTGCTAGCAATTCCTTGTTTTGCTTAGCATAAAGATTCAAGTACAGTTCATTGCAATACACAACCGATCTACACATTAATAATTATTCAAAAGAAAGAGTTAAATTGGGTTCGAAACAAAAGACAAGGAGAAGAACTAAGAAGAAGGGTACCCAGCATGTTTGACTTGTCTCCAGAAGCCAGGATTGCGGAATACCATCAGCTGCTTCTTCTCAGAAAGAGGAATCAATACATCCTGCTCCAAGCGTACCACATCTCCTTTCTTTCCACGATTCATTACCTCGTTACTTCCGAAAAGTTTTATCAGCACAAGAAGCAAGAAGAAAATATACAGCGAAGAAACAAAGACTTACATGGAAGTACGAAGAGGAACAGGGTTAAGCTTATCCTCTTTTTGCAAATTGGCAGTGACCTCGTCGATGAAATCCCAAACAGAGGGAGAGAAGCAATAGACGCCGCTGTTGATGAGGTCGCTGACAAAGGTGGCAGGCTTCTCTGCATAGTGGCGCAGCCTGTGCTTCTCATCCTCCACCAAACAGCCATAATGATGTGCGTCCTCTTTTTTCACCTGTAATGAAAAACAAAAATTAGAAAAAATGAAAGGAGAGAGAATATAAAGATAAAGAAAGTGAAAATGAAGAAACAGAAGAAGAAGAATAACGAAGAACGAAGAACGAAGAAGAAGAAGAAGAAGAACAACAAGAAGAAGAACAAGAAGATGATGAAGAAACGCACCTGCGAGGCCATAAGAGTGCCGATAGCTCCCAATTCAGCAGCCTTTTCTCTGTGGAAGGCCAACATGTCCTTCAACGGGAAGGAGCAAGCAATGTCGCAGTGCAGCACGAACACTGCATCAGGTTGACCGGTGAGGATCTCCTCTTTGAACTTGTGAAGACCCCCTGCTGTTCCCAACTCAGTTGTTTCTTGCAAATACCTTACGAAAGAAGGCAAGAAAACGTTTGTTACATGCCAAAAAGCAAGGAGAACAAGCAAAAAAAAAGCGTTACCTGATCTTCACACCGAATTCAGCCTCAGTTCTTCGCATGAAACCCTCAAAGTCGGTTTGGTCACCAAAGCCAAGCAACATGATCTCTTGTATGCCTGGCACGCTGCGTCAATCAAAAAGCATGAAAGTAAGTACAAAAAAAATACCACAAAAGTGATAGTCTTTTCTCTTTCGATTATTTTCTATCAGAAGGAAAAAAAAAAAATAGAACAAAGATCTACGAACGAGCAGCAAGCATTGATGTGGTGATAGATCATCTCCTTGCCAGCAATGGGAAACAAGGGCTTTGGAAAGTTGTCCAAAGAGAGAGGCCTGAAACGAGTGCCCTTGCTGGGTCCACCCACCAAAATAACAGCGTTCACTTTGCCACCAGCACCTCCACCGTCCATTTTCGTGTGATGCGTTCTGCTACACTTTTCTTTTTGTTTTCTTCGGTCGACAAAAATTACTGGAATGTTTGTCACACTTCAAAAGTTTCGAATTTTTCGGATGTTTTACAATTTTGGAAGAGGTTTTAAATAACTTAAATATTTAGCGTGCCAAACAAACCAAGAAAAAAAAAGAAAGATGGACTCGACGAAAGTGACGCAACAATCGAACCGAACGACGACGCTACGGGACCCAAGGGATTGGCTGCCCACCGAACTGGTGCTTCACATATTCGGTTTTCTGGACAGCGACAGCCTTCGAGCAGCCACAAGGGTCTCCCAGGCCTGGCGCCATTTCCTGTGGCAACCGCTGTGCTCATCCTTGTGGGAGAGACAAAGATGCCTTCCCCCCTTTTTGCTGCCTCCCAATCTTGTTGGTGGTATTTGCAGCAACAGAGAGGGGATGGAGGAAGTGGAACCTCTTCTTTTGAGGCGAGTTGCCCTCTTGGAAGGACACACGCGCATCGTGATGAGGATGTTGCAGTGGGGGGAGCTCTTGGTCACGTGCGGCGGCAGCCGAGGCCTGTTTTATGCTGAGAAGGAAGAGCAAAGAGGGATCCCGAGGGAAGACGCCGTTGTCCGTGTTTGGTCCAGAAGCGATCTCTCTGCAAACGTAGAAGACAAAGAAGAAGGTGAAGGACCCAAAGAAAGCAGGAGAAGAAAAGGGAACAGGACTACAGAACATAAGAAAACGAATAAGAAGAAGGCGTTGAAGATAAAGCTGGAAGGCCTTTTGGAACACGAGAAGAGAGTGACGGCGTTGGCCGTTTGGAACGACCAGTTGTGGTGCGGCAGCAATGACTGTAGCATTCACCTCTGGAGCAAGATACGCAGCACCAAAAGGGAGGGAAAGAGCGGTTGGTCCTTCTCAAGGGCTCGCGTCATTGAAAGAGCCCACTCGGAGACTGTTCGCGCGTTGTGCCGGTGGAACGTGGACAACGGTGACGAAGAAGATGCTGAAGAAGAAGAAGAAGAGAACAAACAAAAGGACAAAGAGGAGGAACACAACAAGATGAACGAAAGGGCGAAGCTGAAAGAGATTATGGCCAGTGGTGCTGAAGACCAAAAAGTTCGTTTGTGGGATGAACGTGGCTCACCCGCAATGATAAGCAACAATGGAAGTGCTTTGGTGCATGGAGAAGGTGTGAGTTGCATGGTCGTTTGGAACGGAGACCTGTTTTGCGGTTGTCGTGATGGCGTCATCGCCCAATGGAGCGTTAATGTTGGTGACGACAAGCAGCAACAACCACGTTGTGTGGACAAGTGGCAAGCGCATAGTTATCTCTGTGTAGTGCTTTTGGTTTGGCGAAAGCATCTGTGGAGCTGTGGAAGATCCGATGGTCTTCTCAAGTGTTGGGAAGCCGAAGATGAAAGAGAGGGAGGAGA
>JAVKOQ010000456.1:0-36025 GCA_031835245.1 Balamuthia mandrillaris | reverse complement strand
CTCTCTCTCTCTCCTCGTTCTCTCGTTCTCTGCTAAAAAGATAACTAACAATTTTGAAAAATAATAAAACAGAGGAACGTATTTGAAGGATCTCATCTTCATCGAAGAAGGTAACAAGGACAAAGTAGATGACGACCTCATCAACTTCACCAAACGAGAGCAAGTCTACGGCGTCATCGAGGCTGTACAAACCTACCAACACACTCCTTACAAGATCGAGCCGGTGGAGCCCCTGCACAGTTTCATCAAAGTGCTGCCTTACTTAGTCGAAAAGAATCTCTACGACTTGAGTTTGATGCGAGAACCGCGACAACCCAGAAAAACCTAGGTCCTCAGTTTCTCTTCTTATCTCTTTTTTTTTCCTCCTTTCTTTCTGTTTTTGTAAAGCTATTACTACAACAAAACATTATCTTCAATGTTCTTCTTCTTCTTTTTCTTCTTCATCTTCTTCGCCACTTCCTACAAAATCTTCAAGATCACTGTCGTCATTGCTTTCTTCTTCATCCTCGTCTTCTCCTTCTTCTTTTTCTCCTTGTTCTTCTTGCTCATCTGTTTGGTTGGTGCTGCAAAAAACCACTTTTGGTTTGTACGTTCCTGAAAAGAGTCTTGTAACACTCTTCCGTTCTCGCGGATGGCCAAATGCATTCTAACTCCCATCATCAATCAGCACTTCCTTTGCAGCAAACAACATAAAGAAAGAGGAAGAGAACATAACGAACCTGAACGTAACGAACGCCATCAATGGTTACGTCCTTATCGATGTGGGTGTGACCAAAAACATGAACGCGAGCACCGAGTCGTCGTATCTGCTGGTCGAGGCGAGCGTCGCCAACCACCAGCGGCAACGACTTGTTTCGTATCAACCAACGAGGCGGCAACAACTCGAACCGAGGCAAAAAGTGTGAGAAAGTGATGACCACTTTTTGTTGTTGGGGCTCCTTTGCGGAGAAGGAGGAGAGATGCTTGTCGTTGAGAGAGAGAAAGTGGGAGGAGATGGAGTCGTGGTCGTCTTTGAGTTCGTGCTCTTCGGGCCACCGACAGGCACGAAAGTCTAACCAACCTCTCTGCAGAGTGACCAACGTAAGCCAAGAAGGATGGTAAGGTCAAGGAAGAATATACCTTATAGTGAAGAGCGCCATCCCATTTCGGGTCAAATGAAGGCGTATACCAACAGAACAGCGGGACGATCCACACATCGTTGATCTGCACAGGAGAGGTATGCACTCCCAACTCTTCGCACAAGGCGAGGACGTGGTGGAACTTCTCCACCGAATCTCGAAACGGGCGACCATTCCCTAATTCTTTGGCGTCGGACTTGCACAGCCGAAGCTCGTTGTTGCCAGGGCAGTAGCAGACCGTGTGAAAGACCTGGCACAAGAACTGGAGGGTCTCCTTCACGTAGCAAAGCTTCGTGGAGATGTCTCCAGCCACAATGAGAACGTCATCGGCGGTGAAGTCTTCGGCCTTCAATGTCTTGCAGAGATGTTTCCAATTTGTCTGAAGAGGAGAGGAGAAGGATGGTTAGTTTTATGGGAGGTTGTTGTTGGTGTGTGAAGGGGAGAGGAGAACTTTGTGGTCGACGTGCAGGTCGGAGCACGCAAAGACTCGCGTGCGGGGCGAAGAATAGACCGCATTACCCATTCCCCTTTCTTCTTTTGTTTTTGATACATCGGGAGAATTGCTACGGCACAAATGTTGTCCAACCCCATGAAGCTTTTCCGTTAAGATTACCGCTGGACGATAAAGGAAGTTAAACCGACTGAGTAGTTCCTCCAATATGTCACCATGGCAACGCAATAATATATCCTAGGTAACGGTAAACCTAGGCTATAATCCCAGGCAAATCTTGTCCAACGGTTTTCTCCACCATTCAGAGGCAGATCCTTCCCCTACCGTGTCGTGCTCCGTTTCGCATTTTAAATTAAAAGCCAGATTATCAAATTAGGGAACAAAAAGACAAGAAAAGAACAAAACGAAAAGAAGAAGGGGAAGCTCCCAAAGCAGGAAGCGAGAGAGAGAGAGAGAAAAAAGTAGCAACCGGCCTTCTCCCCCCTTTTTTTGTGCGTGCTGCCATTACGAACGTGTAAGTGTGTTCTCCTTCTTTTTTTTTTTCCCTCTTGGTGAGGTTTTTTTTTCCTATTGTCGGGCCTCAAAAGATCCCGAAACGTGAAAAAAAATTCTAATTTTTTGCATGCGCAATCATTCCTTTGCTGATCATTTCTTTCTCTCTCTCATAAACAACAAACAACGAAAATTTCCATATCTTCTTCTTACTCGACCTCCTCCTTTCGTTCGGAACCCTATCACAAAACCCAAAGAAAAGGGTGATCGAATAGACCAACAAAAAGCTTTCAAACAAACAAAAAAGACTTACACACAATGGGTAACTTGACTTCATTCGAGGTCAACTTGGAAGACTTCAACATCAATGATCCTACGCCCATTGACAAGCTGCAAAAGGAGGCCCTCAAACGCGGCCAAGACACCGGTCGGGTAGACTTTTCGCTGCAGTCCCTCTCCGACGTGCCCATTCAAGTCTTTGAGCTTAGCAACCTCACCACTCTCAACCTCAGCGTCAACAAGCTCAAGTTCTTGCCCCAATCCCTCTTCGAGATGCGGAGCCTCACCAACCTCGACCTCAGCAGCAACGAGCTGGAGCTGCTGCCCGCTCAGATCAGCAAGCTCACCGCTTTGGAGACGCTCAACGTACGTCACAACTGCATCGCCACTTTGCCCGCCAGTTTGGGAGAAATCGAGAGCCTTCAGAAACTCAACCTCGAGTATAACCATCTCAAGACGTTACCTTCATTTGCTCGTTTGACTCAGGTTTCATTTTTTTGTTCCTCTCTTTGTGTTTTATGGCTCTTTCTTGTTCGTTTTGCTTTTCTCTTGTTTCTTCTCTGCTTGTTTTTGCTTTAATTCTTCTTTCCTCTTTCTGCTTTCTTCTTTTCTTGTTCTTCCTCTTGTTCTTCTGGTTCTTCTGGTTCTTGTTCTTGTTCTTCTTCTTCTTCTTCTTCTTCTTCTTCTTCTTCTTCTTCTTCTTCTTCTTCTTCTTCTTCTTCTTCTCTCTTCTTGTTCTTCTTCTTCTTCTTCTTCTTCTTCTTCTTCTTCTTCTTCTTTTCTTCTTCTTCTTCTTCTCCTCTTCTTTTCTTCTTCTTCTTCTTCTCTCTTCTGTTCTTGTTCTTCTTTTTCTTCTTCTAAAAAACAGGTTACTAATTAGCGTTCTCGCATGTTTTTAGCTCAAAGAACTAAAGCTTAAATACAACGCGTTATCGAAGCTACCAAGTCCTTTGGGTGGTGTATCTGGTAGTTTAGACCTACAGAACAATGAGCTCGTGGTAAGTCCTCCTTGGGAGGGTCTTGATAATGCCAAAGAACTCCTTTTGGAAAACAATTGGATTGAGACACTAAACGAAGAGCACATGAACTGCCTTTCCTCAGTCACAAAGCTTATGATTTGCAACAATAGGGTTCTTACCTCCTCCCTCTTCGTTCTCTTCTTTCTATTGCTCGCTTTCTCATCAAGTTGAACGAGTTCAATTCTAACCAAGGTTACATCATTTAACACTACGGATCCATTTTAGTTGAAAGAGTTGCCTGATGGCATCCGTCAAATGACAGCTCTTGTTGAGGCAGACTTCAGAGAAAATCACCTCTTGGAAATTCCGGTAGCCTTTACTGAGCTGAAGACGTTGAAGAAACTAAACCTTGCAAACAACAAGCTCAAATCTCTTCCTCCTGAAATATGGAACCTCACCGGCCTCCTTGTCTTTAACGCGGGTTACAACCAGTTAGAAGACCTTCCTCCTGGTCTTGCTAACATGCCTACTCTAAAAGAACTTCATCTTGGAGGTGATCTCTCTTCATTCTCTCTCTCTCTCTCAGTTTATTCTAAATGTTACTGTTTTGAAAACAGGAAATCGCTTTAGTGATATCCCTGCCGAAATATGTCAACTGAGCACGCTGCAACAACTGTTTCTGGGATGGAACGACCTCACACGAGTGGATCCATCTATTGGCAATCTGGCTCGTCTCACTTCCCTCCATCTCTCTGGCAACAGAATTCAAGAACTGCCGGAGGAAATTCGGACCATGAAAGCCCTGAAGGAGCTCTATTTGGCTGGCAACGAACTGAGCGCGCTGCCTGAGAGCATGTGCGAGCTGAGGGGTCTAGAAAAACTGGACCTGCGCTACAACAAGCTCGTCTACATTCCTGCCGGGCTGAGGGCTCTTAACTTCCTTGAGAGGCTCAACCTGCAGGACAATCCTCCTTTCTCCGTCCCCAAAGAACTCTATGATAAGAAGAACTTGCACGTGGAGGAAGGTGGAGGAGTACAGAGCTCTCGTTTCCAAGTGGTGCAGGCCGACATGCAGGGCAGGCGATGGAACATGGAGGACGCTGTCGTTTGCACGGTCAACTACAGGAACATTGCAGAGAACGAGTACGTGGCGGTATTTGATGGACATGGCGGAGATAAGGCAGCGCTCCAAGCTGCAAAGAGACATCCCGAAATTCTGGCTGAGGAGTTGAAAACCTTTTGTGGAGGTAATTTTTCTTTGTTGTCGCTTCTTTATTTATTTTATTAGATATTTGTTTTAACAATTTTTAAACAACAAACACTAGTTCCGGCCAAAGCAGGGATGGAAGATGAGGACGACGTGTTTGAGGCCCTTAAATCTTCCTTCATTAAATGCTCCAAAGAAATGACGCCCGAACTCATCAAGAGAAGCGGCACCACCGCCATTGTCTCCGTTATACTCGGCAACAAAATGTACGTGGCCAACGTCGGAGACAGTCGTGCCGTCTCCTACAAAAACGGCAAAGTCATCCGTGTCAGTCTTGACCACAAACCCGATCTCCCCGAAGAGGAGGTATTTGCTTCCTGCTCTCTCTCTCTCTCTCTCTCTCTCTCTTCGCCTTCATCATACCTCTTTACTTTTCGTTATTTCTTACACCGACGTTTAAAAAAAACTTTTTGTTATTTTTAAACACCAAAGAAACGGATCAGGAATTTAGGCGGCTTCGTAAGCCCCAACGGCAGAGTGGTGGGCATGTTGGCGGTGAGCCGAGCCTTCGGAGACATCGACCTGCAGCCTTTCGTCTCGGCGGACCCCTTTGTCGACGTGTATGACATTAGCGACCCGCCCGACTTTTTGATCATGGCCTGCGATGGTGTGTGGGACGTCATCAGCGATGAGACGGCGTGCGAGATCGTGGCCTCGGAGCCTGATCTGGTTCGAGCGGCCATGAAGCTGCGGGACCTGGCCTACCTCTTTGGCAGTCAGGACAACATTAGCGTGGTGCTGTTGAGGTTCAAGGCGGAGTAACGCCTGGCAAAGGAAGATCTGTTATTTTTTTTTAATACTTTTAAACAAAGATGTTCTTGTATTCACTTTAACGAACGAAAAAAAAATAAGATATTTATTTGTTTTTTTTAATTTCGTAAAGGAAATGGTCATTTTTTGGTTGGTCGACAAAAATGTAATGCAGCCACCAAGAAAAAAAACAAATAAATCGGGGGAGAGGGAGAGAAAAGGGGAAAAACCAGAGAGACACAGAGAGAGAGAGAGAGAACCAAGCAGACCTTATTATTTTTTTTTTTTTGGTGGGGAGTGTTTCTGATTTATGACGGACACAACGGACTTGTCGGAGATAAGAGGGGAGGAGTCTTCTACTTTTGACGATGTGAGCGGAAGCTTCTTCCGGAGGTGCGTGGAAGACCTGCAAAGAATCAAAAAGGAGCAGCAAAAGAATAAGGAGAATGGAACGACAACGACAACGACAGAAGCAGCGGGATCAGAGAAAAAGGAACCAACAAAGAAGAAGACCACCCGAAAGAAGCGAACCTCCAAAGGACCCTCCGACGAGGAGAGAAAGAAAAAGGCACAGGAGGAGAAAGAAAGGAAAATGATGGAGGACGGCATGGCCAAGGAAATGTGGGACATTGACTTTGAGGACTTGGAGTTTGGGAAGATGATAGGGAGGGGCAACTTTGGGAAGGTCTACCAAGGGGAGTACGTCGGCACCCCAGTGGCCATCAAAAAATTGGAAAATGACCAACTGGACGAGAAGCTTACCCAGAAATACGCCGAACGAGAGCTCAACACCCTCAAGTAACGCTCTTTTTTTTTTTTAACTCTGCTTTCTTTTTTTTTTCAAGTTTTTCTCACCACTGTTTTTTTTTTTGTGCTACTTACTCTTGGAAGAAATCTGCACCACCCAAATGTTGTTCAGGTTAGTAGGTTTTTTTTTTAGTTTTGTTGTGTTGTTTGTTCTCTCTGTTTTTTTCTGACTTGCTTGGGTGGTTTGTTTGTTAGTTGATCGGACTCTGTAAAGACAAGTCAGACGTTTACATCATCACTGAATGGTACATTCAGCTTTACTTGTTGTTCTGCTCTTTCTTTGTTCTGACTTCTCTCTCACTCTCTCTCTCTTTCTTTGCTCTTGCTTATGAAACAAAAATAAAAGGGTGAGTGGAGGAGACCTCAAATCGATCATAAAGAACCCAGCTCAGCAGTTGACATGGAGGAGAAAGCTGCAAATAGCAAAGGATGTGGCCACGGCGATGGCCTTCCTCCACAAGAAGAAGTTGATCCACAGAGACCTGAAACCAGCCAACTTGTTGGCCACGGAGCACGGCACCATCAAAGTGTGCGATCTTGGCTTCTCTCGAACCTATGATGAGAAGCAAAAGTATATGACCATTGCTGGCTCCGTACGTCACCTCTTTGTGTCTTTCCTCTTCGTTCTTCATTCTTATTCATTTCTTGTTCTTGTTCTTTCTTCCTTCTCGTTTTCCTCTTTTCTCCTTCTTGTTCTTCTTCTACTATCTTCTTTCTCCCATTGCTGGTGTTGACATGGATACTCTCATTAGGCTACTTGGATGGCACCAGAGGGTGATTCTTACATCTGCTTCCTTGTTATTTTTTTTCTATTCTCTAACTAGGGTGTTGTCTTCAGTGATAATGGGAGACCAGTACGACTCCTCCGCTGACGTATACAGCTACGGTTGTATTCTCATCTCCCTCCTCTCTCGCCAAAAGATGCCGAAGCGCTCTCCCGCGTCTCGATTCGGCTTCAAGATGGAGCAAGTGCTGGGTATGATGCCACCTAGCTGCCCTTCTGCTCTCTCCGCGTTGATGGCCAAGTGTTTGAACGTGGAGCCTTCTCTACGTCCCACCTTTCGCGATGTGCTCGTTGAACTCAAGTCGTTGCTGGAAGAACTGCCGGAAGAACTGTTGGACTCGGAACCTTCATCATCATCCACAACAACAGCAGGATCAACTACGCAGAAGAATTCTTCTAGCGGTGGTCAGCAACAACCAACGGCAGCAGCAGACAAGAAAAAGGATGAAGAAAAAGTGGTGGAAGAGAAAGGAAAGCCAAAGGGAGAGAAAGAAGAGGGAGTAACAGGAAGCGAGTTGAAGAAAAATAGAGGGCTTGCTACGCTGATGGCTTACCTTGAACGAGATACGGAGCAAGAAAACTGAAAGGGTATCTTTTGTAATTGTTTCCTTCTTTCTTATGCAACACGTAACACGAGTTTTAAAGAGAAAACTAGAAAAGAAGTAACGGAAGGAGGAGTACTTATTATTCAGACTTCCAAGCCGAGACTAACTCTTGAATAGAAGCTCCATCTGCCAGTTCTGCAGGAGTGGCACCATCATTGCTTTGCACGTCCACTTTTGCGCCATTTTCAAGCAATAGTCTGACAATTGCTTCATTCTCTGATAAACAAGCATAGTGCAGTGGCGTCTTTGGTACACCCAAAAAAAGGATGAGACTCAGAGAGAAGAAGAAGAAGAACAACAACAAGAAGAGGAGCAGGAAGAAGAAGGTACCATTCCTTCGACATCCTGTACATTAACTACAGAGGCTCCTCCGCGCTGTAACAACTTTTGAAGCATTTCCGCGTTTCCTATTGTTCAATTACTTTAAGGGTGAGCCGGGGATAGAGAGAGAAACAAAGAGAGAAGAATCACCTCTATCGGCAGCCCAGTGAAGAACGGTTCGTCCTTCACTATCCTGATGGCCGATGGTGTAGCGCTTCTCTTCCAGCAACTGCAATACTTGCTGCCAATCTTGCTCGCCTGCATAGTAGCAAGTATCTTTCTCTTGTTCCTCATCATCACTGTCATAATCGCTGCACAGAGGGTTTGCGTGTTACGCGGTTGTGGTTTTTGTGGTTTGAGAATACCGTACCTGGAGTCGTCCTCATCGTCACTCATGGTGGGCCTGCTGAAGACCACCATGCCTTTCTTTTTGGGTGGTGCCGCTGGTGGCAGTGCCGTTTGTTCTTGTCCCTTTTCATCTTTCTTCGCCTTCCAGCTTGGAACAAGCTGACCGACCAACTCAACGTAGTCTTGCATCGCTTTCTCTTTGCTCATGTCTCCCAACCTGTTCCAAGCGTTCCATTTTTCTTTGCCTTTTTTTTGTTCCGTATTAAACCAAAACTGAAGAGACAAAAAAACTGAAAGAGGGGAGAGAGATTCAAAAAAAGCAATCGCTAACCGACAAAGTCAAAGAAGCCAGGCTTCGGGGCGTTGCATCGGCCCAAGGAGGCTTGCTTGAAGAGGCCATAGAGAGCCAACTGCTTGTCCGTGTCAAACGCAAAGTTGTTCTTGTTCTCGTTGAGGAAGTTAACCGCTTCTTGAAACCGGCTTTGCGTGGCGCTGTCCACTACAGCTGTTGGTCCTTCCATCTCTCCTTTTTTTCTTCTTCGTTCCCCTGGCTAGCGAATCCATGACGACGCGAAATCAGCCATGACGACATGAAAATTGGTCTCAGTTCGACTCGCATCACAGCCATATTGTTTTTGCATGAAACGACGCGAAAAAAAAAAAAAAAAGAAAAAAGAAAAAAAGAGAATGTTGCGGTCGTCGCTCCTTCCCCGTTCGCAGGTCCCGCTTTTCGCTGGCAAAGGAACACAATATCTGTTCGCTCCTTCTTGCGCCACCTCGTGCTCGCAACGCCGTTACTCTTCTTCTTCCTCGTCCACCTCAGATGAGGTTCGCTCTGATCACTCCCGCTATCCCTCCTTCCTGTTCTTCTTCCTCCTCCTCAAAATCTTCCTCTTGTTCTTCTTGTTCTTGTTCTTGTTCTTGTTCTTGTTCTTGTTCTTGTTCTTGTTCTTGTTCTTGTTCTTGTTCTTCTTGTTCTTCTTCTTGTTGTTCTTCTTCTTCTTCTTCTTCTTCTTCTTCTTCTTCTTCTTGTTCTTGTTCTTCTGCTTCTGCTTTTTCTTCTAAAATACTCACAGAAGCAACTCTTTGCGCTAAACAGAAGCCCGCAGCACTAAGAAGTACTTCATGGTTTGGCAAGAAAGACAGGGATGGGTTCCTCCACCGCAGCTGGATGCGTAACCAAGGCCTGCCGGACCACCTCTTTGATGGCCGCCCGGTCATCGGCATATGCAACACATGGTCGGAGCTCACCCCTTGCAATGCCCATTTCAGAAAGCTGGCGGAGCATGTGAAGAGAGGGGTGTGGGAGATGGGTGCTCTACCGTTGGAGTTTCCTGTAACGTCGCTGGGGGAGACGTTGATGAGACCCACTGCCATGCTCTTCAGGAACCTTGCTTCCATGTAGGAACAAAGCCATTGCTGTTTTGTTTGTTTGTTTGTTTGTTTGTTTGTTTGTTTGTTTGTTTGTTTGTTTGTTTGTTTGTTTGTTTGTTTGTTTGTTTGTTTGTTTGTTTGTTTGTTTGTTTGTTTGTTTGGTTGTTTGTTTTGGTCTTATTGATGAAACGCAGGGATGTGGAAGAAACTATTCGCTCCAATCCTTTGGATGGAGTGGTGTTGCTCACAGGTTGTGATAAGACTACACCTTCGTTGGTAATGGGTGCGCTTAGTGTCGATCTTCCTACCATCGTTATACCTGGAGGACCCATGCTCAACGGTCGATGGAGAAACCAACAGATTGGTTCGAACTTTTGTTATTGTTCTCGTTCTGCTTTTCTTACAGTTCTTGTTCTTGTTCTTGTTCTTGTTCTTCTTGTTCTTCTTCTTCTTCTTCTTCTTCTTGTTCTTGTTCATGTTCTTCTTCTTCTTGTTCTTCTTCTTGTTCTTCTTCTTGTTCTTCTTGTTCTTGTTCTTGTTCTTCTTCTTGTTCTTGTTCTTCTTCTTGTTCTTCTTCTTCTTGTTCTTCTTCTTGTTCTTCTTCTTCTTCTTCATCTCTTCTTCTTCTTCTTTATGTCCTTCTACCAAAGGATCCGGTACACACGTTTGGAAGTTTGCAGAGATGATGAGGGCAAATGAGATGACACAAGAAGAGTTCAACGAGGCAGAGTGTTGCATGTCGCGGTCAGCAGGTCATTGCATGGTGATGGGAACGGCTTCGACAATGGCGTGCATGGTTGAGTCTTTAGGTTTGACACTTCCTGGGGGAGCAGCCATACCTGCTGTTGATTCTAGAAGATATGCATTTGCACACATGACCGGTATGCACTTCATTTTCTCGTGTATTATTCTTGCAAGTTGCTTCTCCTAACGGTATTATACCACAGGAAGAAGAATAGTGGAAATGGTGAAAGAGGACTTGAAATTGTCGAAAGTATTAGATAGAAGGTCTTTTGAAAATGCAATCCGTGTAAACGGCGCCATCGGAGGTATGAACTGGCTAAACCTTCTCTCGCTATCTCTAATAGTTATTCCCATCTAATCTCGCTTTCTAAAATAATACCACGAAGGTTCAACGAATGCGGTGGTGCATTTGTTGGCAATAGCAGGCCGCTTGGACTGGAAGAATGTTCACCACAAAGCAGGTCAGGAAGGCGTAACTCTGTTGGATTGGGATGAATTAGGCAAAGATGTCCCCTGTCTTCTGAACCTTCAACCTTCTGGTACCTTCTGGTTGTTCCTGTTCTTCGTTTCTTTTATTTTTCTCATTTTTTCAATGGGATAGGAGAATACTTGATGGAAGACTTTTACTATGCCGGAGGGCTTCCGGCGGTGATGAAAGAACTTACGAAAGGGAAATTACTGAGGGAGGATGCAATGACGGTCTCTGGAAAGACGATGGGAGACAACTTAGCGGAGGTAAAGAACTGGAATACTCAGGTAGTGACCACATTGGAAGCTCCTTTCAAAAAACATGGAGGGATCATTGTATTAAGAGGTTCTATTATTTCCTTTTTTTTCTTGTTGTGGCAACAAACTGATCTAGAAAAAAAAAATAGGCAACCTTGCCCCGGATGGTGTTGTGCTAAAGCCATCAGCAGCTTCGCCACATCTTATGAACCACAAAGGACGAGCGGTGGTCTTTGAAAACATTGAAGACCTTCGAGCTCGCACTGACGATCCTGTCCTCGACATTGACGAGAACTGTGTGATGGTATTGAAGAATTGCGGACCGAAAGGTTATCCTGGTATGCTAGCTATCACATATCCAAAGAGTGAAAGGGGCTCATTTGTTTGTTTGTTGTTGTTCTCAGGAATGGCGGAAGTAGGAAATATGCCATTGCCTAAGAAGTTGCTGGAAAAAGGTGTCAAAGACTTGGTTCGTATCTCGGATGCTAGAATGAGCGGTACTGCCTATGGAACGGTCTTGTTGCATACCTCACCTGAAGCTGCTATTGGTGGTCCGCTTGCTCTCGTTCGAGACGGAGGTGTCTACCTTCTTTCCTTTCTCCCTAATATTTCTTTTCGTCCTTCCTTTCTTCTTCTTCTTCTTCAGTATTCATTTTTGTTCTTCACCTCCTTCATTCTTCTTTCTCCCTTTTTCCTCCGTTCCTTGCTTTTTCTCTTTGTTCTCTTCCATCACTTCTTCTCCCTCCATCTGTTTTTCTTATCAATAAACTAACAACTGTTGCAGACATCATCGAAATAGACAGCAATAACCGCCGCATTCACTTACACGTGGATGAGGCAGAGCTCCAAAGCAGAGCAAAGCAATGGCAGCCACCAGCCGCTCCTCCCACAGAGCAAGGAGGCTACCGAGGATACGTCGCTCTCTATCGCAAGCACGTGCAGCAGGCCCACCTCGGTGCTGATTTTGACTTTTTGGTTGGCAGCAGCGGGCACTACATCCCCAGAGAGAACCATTGAGCTCAGAACATCTTTATGCATAAAAAGAAGACCAAGGAGAAGGAGAAGGAGAAGGAGAAGGAGAAGGAGAAGGAGAAGGAGAAGGAGAAGGAGAAGGAGAAGGAGAAGGAGAAGGAGAAGGAGAAGGAGAAGGAGAAGGAGAAGGAGAAGGAGAAGGAGAAGGAGAAGGAGAAGGAGAAGGAGAAGGAGAAGGAGAAGGAGAAGGAAGGAGAAGGAGAAGGAGAAGGGAGGGAAGGAGAAGGAGAAGGAGAAGGAGAAGGAGAAGGAGAAGGAGAAGGAGAAGGAGAAGGAGAAGGAGAAGGAGAAGGAGAAGGAAGGTGAAGAACAAGAAGAAGTGGTGTAATATTAAAAAGACAACGAAAACAAGGGAAGGGATCGGGCCTTTACAATGCAGCGATCGGTTGTAAAAGCGATCAGTTGTGCGGTAATGAGGGCAACATTAATGATACAACAAAAAACGTGCTTTGCTGGTCACCCGCTCACCGGAGTAGCTGTTGTTGCCGGACTATGGTGTTCTTACGAGGCTGAAAAGAGCCAAAAGACAAGAACGAAGGAGCAAAGAGGCACACAAGAAATGTGGCGCAAGTTGAACAAGGAAGAAGAAGAAAAGCTTCCACGGGGTTTGTTGTTGTCCTGTTGCCTGTTGTTCTGCTTTTTTGCTGGCAGTATTTCTGGTAACTCTCTCTCTCTCTCTCTCTCTCTTCGTAAAAAAAAACAAAAAAGGAGAATAACGAAAACGATTCAAAAAAAAAGTTGCAGCGGAGGAGTTTCATTTGTCGGTGTTGGCCACCGGCAATACTCTTGCTCAGGTGTTGCCTGTGGATGACCTCGGGACGGCCTGCCCTCCCTCCCGAACGGAGGCGTGCATTGGTGGTGTCGCCAGGTGCGTTCCTCTCTCTCTCACTCACTCCCTCTCCTTTCATTTCTACGTTTTGTGCGTTCTTCTCCTCTTCTCTGTTGTGACGTGTGATGGTGTGTTAGGAGAGCAACAACAATCGAACAAGTGAGGGCAGAGGAGGAGCACACCTTGCTCCTAGAGGCCGGAAGTCTTTTTCAAGGTTTGTAACACTCACAACAAAACTTCCTTTGCGTAGTAGTAACTCTCCTTTTTTACTTTAAAAAAAACAAACATTTTTTTGTGCAAAGGTTCTTTGTATTATTTCCTGTTTGAAGGCGAAGAGTTGGCCTTCTACTACCGACGTCTTGGTTTGTACTGCTCTTCTTCTTCTCCCTGCTTTGGTTGATTTTGTTTATCTTTCTTGCTTCGCTTCTTGCTCTATCCAACAGGCTATGATGCCATTTGTCTATCGCTGAGAGAGTTTTTTTCTGGCATTGACATTGTACTTCTTGTTCTTGTTCTTATCCTTCTTGTTGTTCTTGTTCTTGTTCTTGTTCTTGTTCTTGTTCTTGTTCTTGTTCTTCTTGTTCTTCTTCTTCTTCTTCTTCTTCTTCTTCTTCTTCTTCTTCTTCTTCTTCTTCTTGTTCTTGTTCTTCTTCTTCTTCTTTCTCTGTCTCTGTCGCTCGCTTCCCTCCTCTCTGACGCGGATCAAATTTTGTTCTTTGCCAACAAAGCTATCAAGGTTCATAGACGAGTCGGGGGTTGTGGTGGTCAGCGCAAACCTAGATGTCTCACGCGAAGGGCGACTGATCGGCAAAGTGAAGCCATACCACATCTTTCCTGTTGGCAGTTATCGTGTTGGCTTCACTGGAGAAATTGATCCGTTGGTCACTCGAGGAGGTTTGTCTTGTCCTTTTTACAGGTGACGGAGATATGTTAAAACCACAGTCTACACAATAGGAGTCTCAGAGGCTGGAAACGTAACCACCATCTCTTCTGTTGAAGGCATTCGTTTGGCTGTTGCTGCCATGTTAGATAAAGGAGGTACATATTTTATTGGTGTAGACCCGCTTGTTCTTCTAAAATTGGCCTGTGATACTGATTTTGTTTTGACAGTGGACATAATAATAGTGGCGGTGACAACAAGAGACAAGACACTGGTCTCCACCATCCAAAACCAGATCTACGGCATCGACCTCATCATTGCCTCCAATGTTGACGTGGTCAATGAGGAAGAGCTCATTCCTTCACGATCACGGACACCTTGGAAATCTCCCATTGGTTTCATGGAGACGGGGACATTCGGTCGAGCATTGGCCAGAGTGGACCTGGACTTCAACAATAAAGGGCTCATCACTTCTCTTTCTGGAGGTCCCATTTTGTTGGACTCCTCCATCCCAGAGAACGCAACAATCCAGGTAAGAAACACTTCATTTATTTTTTCTTTATTTTTTCTAACGAATAACTGCCAATGAAAACAGGCAGATGTGGAAGAACGATATGAGTTGATCGAAGATGCATTTGGAGTGACCCTAGGGTTTGCCACAGCGGAGTTCCCATGGGTCCGTGATGACTACTGCTATTTTCAGGAGTGTGAGCTTGGAAACTTTGTGACGGACGCAATATTGGCTTACACCAAGACGGGAAGCTTTTCCATTCCAGCTCAGATTGCTGTGGATAATGCTGGGGCTGCTGGGTCTGTGCCCCTTTTATTTTTAGGCCTTCTCTTTCCCGTCAGTAACCGCTGTTTTGGTGTTGTATTGACTGTTCTTGTTGTGTTTTGTACGTGCAGTGCGGCAATACCAGCAGGAAACATCACACTGGGAACCATTGTCTCCGCATTTCCTTTCCATGTTACCGATACACTGTCTGTTGTTTCCCTTAGAGGAGCAACTTTGTGGAAAGCCATGGAGAACAGCGTGGCTGAGGTAAGTCCTCATTACAATTCTAGTGTGCTAGTGTTGAAGCAACAAATTGAAATACCATCACAAAAGGCAACAAATAGGGAGGTGCCTTCTGGGCGGTTTCTTCAAGTGTCTGGGTTGCATGTGGCTTGGAATCCTGATCAACCTGTTGGGCAACGCATCATCCGCTTGGAGCTTCAGGTCTGTTTGCTATTTCAGGTGGTTTTGTGCAGTATGATATTGAGCGACTTCGTTTCGTGTTTCAGAGGGAAGATGGAACCAGGACTCCAATCCAGAACGAAGGGACTTACATCGTGGCCATGCAAAGTTACCTCAGAGAAGGAGGAGACAACTTCACCATGTTCCGAGAGGATGTTCTCTCAGCTGCTGACCAAGGCCCCACTCTAATTTTGGTTCGTTTGCTCTTCTCTGTATTATTCCCCTTTTTCTATTTAGGACTTTGTATTATCTGTTGTTTGGGTGATGTAACCTTATCCATCTTCGTATGTACCACAGCCAATAACAGAAGCGTTAGAGGTGCAAAAAAGAATCACACCAAGCATCCAAGGACGCATTGTGACCACATCGGAGATCAGAACAAACTCTGAGGACAAGTCGGATGAGGACCTCAGCGATGAGAACATTGCGCTCATCGCTGCACTCGTTCCGACTGCCTTCATTTGTTTGTTGTTGTTGGGCTTTGGGGTGATTGGTTTGTGGGCTCGCAATCGATACAACAGCAATCGGCATCGAATCCAGTTGAAGCAACCCAACTTCAAAGAAATCACCTTTGCGGATTCCTCAGCGTACCTGACCCACTGCCCTTCTCCCTCTCTTCCTCCTCTCTCTCTCTCTCTCTCTCTCTCTCTCTCTCTCTCTCTCTCTCTTCTTTCTGATACCTTTGCTTTCCTATTATTTTATTTTATTTTATTTATTTATTTTTTTTGCGTTTCTTCGTTACACCTTTCCGCTCATCTCTTATTCCTTTCTTGTTTACCCAGTATCGATAAAGTAAAGGCTCCAGGAATAGGTTCTCCAGCACGACTGGATGTCTTTGAAAAGGTTCTGCTCCGTTTTTTCTCGTTTTCTAGGGAAAAACAAACTTATGCTGACGTAAAATGTTATCTCATGATAACAGGTGATAGTGGACCCTTGTCTCATACAAGCGCTGTATGAAAGTGCCCCGGACAGAGAGCATTGGCCAATGCTCTCCAATGCTTTGGTCTGCGTGCACGCCACTGCTGTTCACTCCCCTGCTCATTTCGTGCTTCAACTTCTGTTGTTGGATCTTGATGCATCCAGTAAGTCCCCCTCATTTTTTGCCACATATTGAATCTGATAAAAAATGCTTGCAAACGAAAGCCAACCAAGAGACACTGTTGAGAGAAGACACATTGGCAACATTTTGCTTTCAGAACTTTGCTCGCACCGTCAGTCTTCCCTTTTTGTGGTCCACCTTTGCTTACACCTTTGCTGAGCTTTATCGCAATTCCATTGAGAGCACCAAGAGACGGTTCCTTTTGCTCTCTCTCTCTCCCTCTCTCTCCCTCCCTCCCTCCCTCTCTCTCTCTCTCTCCTTCTCTTCATGTTTTCTCCGTTCACGGGAATGACAGTCAGTGGTGTGTGTGTGTGTGTGTGTGTGTGTGTGCAGGATCAGCGAGGAGACAGGGGAGGAGACACCAGGGTACAACATGTCTTTGCTTTCCTTGGACACATCCATGATGGAGATCAACGATGAGAAGATGGAAGAGGGAGGGGATGAAGACATCAACAAGCTGCAGCTCCATCTCCTGGTGCACAAGCTCTTCCTCCTCATCATTCGCTCTGTGGATCGTTTCCCCAAGCAGCTGCGATGGATCTGCAAGGAGCTCCAGCAGAGGAATCCCGATGCCAAGGAGAACAGTGTCACTCTGGCCAATCTGATCTTTCTTCGGTTCATTTGTCCTGCATTCGTTCTTCCTCACCACTATGGCCTTTTGGATGGTTCTCTCCTCTCCCTCCCTCTCTCTCTCTCTCTCTCTCTCTCTCTCTCTCTCTCTCTCTCTTTCTTTCTTCATCTTTGTTCTCTCCATGTTGTTGGGTTTGAAGGATTGACTTCTTTTCAAACCGCTGGTTGGTTGGAATTGCAGCACCTCCTCCAACGAACATGCAACGGCTGTTGATCCTCATCTCCAAAGTGTTGCAGAACCTGGCCAATGGGGTGCAGTTTGGGGAGAAGGAGAGCTTCATGACCAAGATGAATGAGTTCATCAAGACCAACGAGAGCAAGATGGAGAGCTTCCTGCAACATCTGGCAGAGTTCGATGCGGAGGAACCAGCCTGTGGAGATCCTCCTTCCTCCATTCCCCCAAAGGCTCTTCGCAAGGCAGCATTGAGTGCATTGGATTGGTATGTGGTGGATGAGAAAGGAGAAGAGATTCTGGATTCATTGAGTGACATGGAGAGCAACGAGGCTCAGGTTTGGCTTTTTTTTACCCTCCTTTTTTTCTTCTTGTTTTTGCTGTTTGTCTTTTCTGGTTGGTTGTATTTCTTTGGGTTGTGACTCATGCCAAAAGGACACAACAAAACAGGAGACGTACAGTCGAGTGCATTTCCTGCGATCAGGAAGCGCCTTGTTGCGAAGCTCTGACGTGGTCTCACTTGGATTTGCAGCCGACAGTCCCCACAAAAGCAAAGCGGAATCCAGTAAAGAGGAGCAAAAGAAGAACAAGGACCGCACGACGCGCAACGGCAAACGGCGAAAATCTGCCAAACACACAAAAGTCAACCATTAAACCTGCAATGTGTTTTTGTTATTTATACTCCCGTTTTATTGTAAGAAATCGCTTGGCTTTTTTGCCCCAGTGCCGGGCATCACTCGAGTCGGCAAAGGCGAGGGCAAGCAATTTCGATTTTTGATTGGCGCTTTCAAGAACACTGATCTGCTGCACAAGATCTGGCATCATTGGAACGATCTGCGCCATTAAATACGCCAACTTATTGCAAACAAGTTGCGAAGAAAAAAAAGTAGTGGGTGGGGGACAAACAAGAATGGCAACGTGCAACGCGGCTTGTGGCTTGCTGCGGAGGAGTGGCGGCAGGCATGGTGTCCCTGCTACTCTCCTCCCTCTTCGTAAGAAGAAGAGGGACACTCTTCTTCTTGCACCCTCTTCCTTGCTGGGCAGCAGCAGCAATGAAAGGATGGCCAACAGCAGTTGCGAGCGGAGGGAATACTCCTCCTCAAACTGGCAGCTGCCGAGGGGCAAAGCCACGGGGGTGCATGTTCACAACTCGCTCACCAATAGCATGGTGCCTCTCGTGGTTCCCACTGACCGGCCGCTGTCATGGTACTACTATGTTTAAACGCGCGTTTCTTTCACTTCGCTTTTCTGATGATCTATTTTCCTGTTAAAAACAAGGTACACATGCGGTCCTACCGTTTACGAGTCCTCCCATTTGGGTCATGCTAGGTTCGTCATATACGGTTCTGTTCGGCTTTCTTCTGCTCTCTTCTGCTCTCTTCTGCTCTCTTCTGCTCTCTTCTGCTCTCTCTCTCTCTCTCTCTCTCTCTCTCTCTCTCAATGCTTTCTGCAAACATTGCAGGAACTATGTGAGTGTGGATGTGGTGCTCCGCCTCTTGCGCCATTTCTTTAACGTCCCGGTGCAACATGCCATGGGCATGACTGACATTGACGATAAGATCATGGCAAAAGCAGCCGCTTTGCAAGCTGCGGGTCATGGCAGCACCGCTTCTTCTTTCCTGGACATCGCACGCAAGTACGAGGAAGAGTTTTGGGACGACCTTGATGCCTTTGCGGTTCATTCTATCTCCTCTTATTACTCTTCTCTTTTCTCATTCTGTTCCGTTCTCTGACCGCTTTTCCTCTCTTCCCTTGTTTTCTCGTAATCACTCCATTCCTACACTACAAAAGGTGGAGCGACCAGCAGCTGTGGTGCGGGTGACTGAACACATTCCAGAGATCATAGCATTTGTGCAGAGGATAATGGAGCAAGGGTGCGCCTATCAAACCCCATCCGGGGTTTATTTCAGTGTTGGTGATTTTGAGAATACTAAGGCTAATGATCAGAGCTTACATGTCTACAAAATGGCTCCATCTGGTGGAAGGTTCAGTCCATCGTTTGTTCTCCATTCGCTCTTAATCTAATTGAGACAAACCATTGCAACTACAGTGACACCGTCAACAATGGCGAGGCGAGCGAAACAGAGGGAGCCCTTGGAAAGAGGCACGCCCGTGACTTTGCTTTGTGGAAAGCTGCCAAAGAAGGAGAACCTTTTTGGGAGGCACCCTGGGGCAAAGGTCGTCCAGGATGGCACATTGAATGCTCTGCAATGAGTTGGTATGTTTGTTTTTCTCGTATGATTCCATCTTCGTTGCAGTAATAACCGCTCTTTTACAAAATGAGATAGCATGATGTTTGGGGAGAAGTTGGATGTTCATGCAGGAGGCATTGACCTCAAGTTTCCTCACCACTGCAATGAGGCCGCCCAATGCGAGGCCCATTGGGGTTCCTCTCAATGGGCCAATTATTTCCTGCACACAGGCCATTTGCACATTGCTGGACACAAGATGTCCAAATCGCTTAAGAACTTCATTACCACTAAGGTAAGTTAAGGTTTCTCTCTCTCTCTCTCTCTCTCTCTCTCTCTCTCTCATTTGCCTTTCTCTCTCACACGATTGCTCAGGAATTTTTTGAAAGAGGTTTTACTGCAAAGCAATTCCGCTTGTTTTGTTTATTGCATCGGTACTCGAAAAACGTTGAGTTCTCCGAGCGATACTTTGAGGAAAAAGTCAAGCCCACAGAAAAGAAGATAGAAGAGTTTTTTATGACCATTGAATCACTGTTGCGGGAGGCCAAAAGGAATGACGCTAGACAAGCAGAAGTGAAGCGATGGGATGATCCTGAAAGAAAGCTTTTTGCATGGTTTGTCTCAGTTTGCTCTCCTCTTTCTTTCTTTCTCACTCAAATGGAACGATGATAGTTTAAGCGAAGCAGAACGAAAGGTGCGTGAGTCATTGCAGGATAACTTTAATACAGAAACCGCATTGGAGGAAGGCATCCTGCAACTTATCATCAATGCGAACTTGTATATGCACAACAATCCTTCCCGAATGGTAGCGCACTCAGATCTTCTGGCCTCTATTTCCTACTTTGTAAGCCACTTCTTTGGTGCTTGCGGCTTAGACTTTGCTTCTGGAGCTACAAGTGCTTCTTCTGAGGTATCTTTTCTTGTTTCCTCTTTGCTTTCTTTTCTATCATATTTTGTTTTTAAAATTCACTTTGTTAAATACGTATCTTCTCTTTGGGATACAAAAAAAAAAAGGTGGAAGCTAGGTTCGTCAAAGTAACGGATGTGTTGGTAGATTTTCGACGTAATGTGAGAACCGCAGTCCTAAAGTCAAAGGATAGTCGCAAGGATGTCTTGCAACTTTGCGACAGCGTGCGAGATGAGCTTTTGCCACCTCTTGGAATTCGCTTGGAGGTTTTTCTACATTTCTTTCCTCTCTCTCTCTCTCTCTCTCTCTCTCGCTCTCTTGTTGTTGTTCTATGTTGCTTACCTCAAACATGATAGGATAAGTCGCAAGGTGCTGGTTGGAAACTAGAACGACCACCAAAGTGATAGAATAAAAGAAGGGCAATTATAATAGAAAGGCAAACTACTTACAAAAAACCAGTGCCAATAATTAAGAGCTTTCAATAGCTACTGTGTTGTCAGTGGAGCAGGCGATGGCGCTAATCCTGCCCTTTCTTGATTGCAACGACTCAACCAGTACCGGCTTTGCTTGCACCACTTTATTTCCAGTTCCACATTGACCCTACATTCATCTTCTGTCAACCCCCAAACAAAAAGAAAAAAGAAAAATAGGAAAGAATAGAAACTAGGAGAAAACGAAAAACAAAAAGAACTAACCCTTTGATTGTCTCCCCACGTCCAGATATCGCCGTTCACCATCAAAGCAGCACAATGCTTCTTGCCGCACTCCAGCTGACGAACACCAAAGCCAACAATATCACCTGCTGCTCCTTTTCTCTCCTCTGTAAGTTTCTTATAGTTCATCAGCCTTTCGCTGTCTGCCACCGTCAAAGATGCGAATGGCGCCGACTTGATCCTGCGCGGAAGGTTGACGTGTCTCCAGTGGCCGTCGGCTGGTATCTGGGCGTAACGGCCGTTGCCCCATGCATACAAATCTCCTTTTTCGGACAGTGCTAATGTGTGTTCTCCTGCAGCACATATGCGTGATACTTTGATGGTTTGGTCCACGCTACAGAATGGTTTTAAGAACTTAAGCAAAATAAAACAATAGGGATGATAACAAACCTTGGGGATAGCTCTCTTACTAGGACAGGAGAAGGTATTATTACGCTTCCACGGCCGTTGATCAGACTATACCTATCGTTTCCAAAGTAAAACACGCAACCATCGGAGGTCAATGCCACTAATGCCGTTTGTAAAAAGAGAGAAGATAATAATAAGTGATAATCAACCTGCTCTTTCTCAGTGGTATTACATACCTGTATGATAATCGCCACAGGCGACTTGAACTACATTCTTTCCTTCCAGAGCTCCCGTTACCAACACCGGCTGCTCATAGAACTGCTTTCTTACAAAATCGTCTATCCCACACTGTCAACATTATGAAGAAAGGCAGACATAAAACATTAGAGAGAGAACTGGTGAGAGAGAGTGAGAGAGAAAAAAATT
Organism: Balamuthia mandrillaris; assembly: GCA_031835245.1. NCBI lineage: Eukaryota > Discosea > Longamoebia > Balamuthiidae > Balamuthia > Balamuthia mandrillaris. The sequence goes on along the minus strand of JAVKOQ010000456.1, from coordinate 14,538 downwards.
ACCTGGCCAAAGCTGTTATTGCCCATAACATAAAGTTTTCCTTCAGAACTCAACAGGGCGATGTGATCCATTCCACAAGCAACCTGTTTAATGTTCTCTCCGCTGCCTTTTCTCCATTCAGAAGAACCTCTGCTCCCAAAAGGCCAAAACCAACTGCCGCCACCACCACGATAGTTGCTCAAGCTGCGTTTGAGATCAATTTCCTGAAAGTTGCTATAGGCGAGCCGTGAGGTATCTCCTTTATTTTGCCGGTTCCCTGCCTTTGCTTTTCTGTTGGCGTCAAGGAAAAACAGTTGTTGAGAAAGGGAGTCGCAATGACCAGCGAATACGAGAAGGTAATGAATGACTACCTGGAATCCCAAACGAAGACCTTGTTGCCATTGTCGGCCAGGACCACCACAAAATGGGACTTAATTGGGTTTCTTCTTTCGTGGCTGCAATCGAATTACAAATATAAGGACATGAGAGCTTCATATGCTAAAAGGTATTAAAAAACATACGGTTTGATTCGAACTGACTCCAGCTTCACGTCTACTCCAACTGGAGCGTTGTATTCCACTGGGGTGCCGCCGCCACACCTTACCTCCACCACGTTCTTTATCGTTTTGATCAGAGAAACATCCTTTTCTCCTATTTTCGTAGATATTAGGACAAGAACAAGACCAAAACTAACAAGAACAAGAAGAAAAAGAAGAAGAAGAAGAAGAAGAAGAAGAAGAAGAAGAAGAAGAAGAAGAAGAACAAGAAGAAGAAGAAGAAGAAGAAGAAGAAGAAGAAGAAGAAGAAGAAGAAGAAGAAGAAGAAGAAGGAGAACAAGAAGAAGAACAAGAAGAAGAACAAGAAGAAGAACAAGAAGAAGAACAAGAAGAAGAACAAGAAGAAGAACAAGAAGAAGAACAAGAAGTACACCTTTTTGCCACACATAGAGCTCTCCATTGTTGCCGACAGCGGCAGCAACCTCCTCCCCAAAGCTAACCTGTTTGATGTTTTTGCCCTGCAGCGCTTTGACCAGTGTAGGAGAGAGTATGTCCGCTGTGTCCTCACTCAGTTGAACACCGCTTGCTCCCCACAGCCAAACTGCACCTTTCTCTAATATTGCATATTAAGAGCGAGCATAAGGGGAGAGAGAGAGAGAGAGAGAGAGAGAGAGAGAGAGAGAGCAAACCAGGGACAGTTTCAGCGGAGGGAGGTACTGCTTGCTTGGCAGTGGGTGGTCTGCTTTGAGCGAGGGCGGAGCGAAAGGAAGGCTGTTCCCGTGCGTAGTAAGCGAGGCAAAGGGCGGCACCACCACCCGCTGCAATCGTACGCCAGGAGGAGGCCCACCCCCATGTTTGCTGCGGCGGTCGATGGTGGAAGGATGAGTAAGCAGCAAGCAACGAGCGGTTAGTAGGACTGAAGCAGAAGACGCGTCCTCGTCTGCCAGCCTGATTCATCGCTGGCCCCTGCACTTGCCTCATCGCTTGTGTTGCTGCTACCCAAAAGTACTACAAAAATTGGCCTGTTCGTTTGCACATAGGGTGCTCATCACGACACCAGAAGGTGTTTTTTTTTTTTGTTTTAATTTTTGATTTCCTATTGGCTCTTTCCCACACTAGCCAGCTGATGGTTTGCCCCTCTGCGCGAACACGCCGCGGAACAACAAGCAGAGACAAAGAGACCAACACGCGTACAAACTGGGCGACAGATCTTATGGTTGTGGTCCTCGGAGGGGGTATCATCAGGAGGGCATGAAGGAGGGGTCGAGATAGTTGGGCTGTTTCTCCGTGGCGAAGGTCAGGTAGTCGCTGTCATAGAAGAAGCCCAACGAATCGCTTTCGGATGATGCGGAGGAGATGGGAACGAAGCGGTTGTTGTGCTGCCGCGTGTGACTTCCACTCTCAAACGTTCCCTTCTTGTAGCACGACTCGCACAAGTCCACCACTGCCGCCGCCATAGATGGCTTGCTAGATGAAGGTGTTGACGTTGAGGATGACTCGCTGGCACTTCCATCCGCTTTCGTTTGTTTGCTTTCTGCTCCTCCAAGTGGAGCGGATACGACTTTTGAGTTTGTGGTTTTAGCTGTTGTGAATGCTGCTTCGCAGTCTTTACAACGCCACCTAATCCCTACTATTGGTTCTTTTTTACATGAGGCGCACTGTGGGTTTATAGAGGAGAAGTGTAAGAAGGGAGAAGAGAGAAGAGAGAAAAGGCAAAGAGAACAGAGATAAGATCAGAAGTAGAGGAAAGACCTTGAAGCCGTGGTGTTGCGTAAGTTTCTTTGCTTTCTTGCGTAGGATAACCTCATTGTCTCTGCGTTTCTCTCCCGAGGGAGCCTTTTTTCTTTTTCTCATTCCATTAGAGGACCGGTTATTGTTATCATCGCTTGTGGTTTTTGCGGAAGTCGTGGCGATAACATCGTTACGATTGTTGTTCGTCGGTAAATTTGTTGCAGAAGTAGCTGTTGCCCGCGCATCATCTTCATCATCTGACATATAAACGACAGGAGGTTTGAAATAGGTCACCTCGGCACTTTGTGCCCTCGATGCAGCCTTTTTGAGCTTTTCTCTTCGCTTTCGTTGTAAGTGCGCCTTTTTTTGTTGAAAAATGTTGCAGTTTGTCAATATTGAGAATGTTGTTTTTTCTCTCTCTCTCTCTCTCTCTCTATCAATGAAATATACCTCCACGTTTGGAACTTTGCCAGGCACTGGAAGACCCGCCATAGCAAGTTTGAGAAAATATTTCTGACATTTACTTGCAACCTGTAATAGCAAGAAAAAAGTTGAATAACTTCGAGTAGTTCAGAAGCTCACGAAACTTTCAGCGGAGTATATACCTGGCGGGGCGTGCGATTTCCAAGCGCACGAGCGATCTTTTCCCACCTGTGGGAGGCTATTTGTTCTTCTGGGTATTCTATCAACAGCTGTTGTAGCCGTTTTATCTCCCCTTGGCTCCATGCTTTTTTATAGGTAGATGGCTGTGAGTCAACTAATGCATTGCTCTCTGTTGTGACGTTATTATCCTTCTTCTCCTCCTTTTCCTTTTCCTCTGGTTCCTTTTCCTTCTCCTTCTCCTTCTCCTCTTGTTTAGGCTATGTTATTTTGGTGTGATAGTCAGCACAAATAGAGAGCAAAGAAGTGTGGACATAAGAATGAGAGGATAAGAGTGAACCTGTTCCAATTGTTCATTCGGTAGCTTGGGTGGATTGACTTCTTCGTCAGAATCATCGCATATATTAACTACTTCATCCTCATTTGACTCCCCTTTCTCTCGCTTGATTGTGACTCCCATAGAAGAATGACTCGACCGTTTTGCATCTTTCCGTCTCGTCTTCTTAGTGTTTGTCTTTGCGTTGGTATTTTGTTTGATTTCTCCTGCTTGACTGCCCATGTTTTGGGATTTCCGTTCTTCTCCTCTTCCTTCTTGTTCTCCATCTGAGAGTTTTTCTTGCTTAACTTGAACTTTCGGATGTACCGATACATTCTTCTTCCCTGTTGTGTTATGTACAATCGTCTTCTCATTACCATGTGACCGGCTAGTCTTTTCAGCTTGTGTTCCTCTTTCCTTCATCTTGTTGCTCTCTGAAGCGGAAGCTGTTCCATCCTTCAAAGCGCTAGAGTTCTTTTGTTTGTTCTTGGTTGATGCTGTTAGTTTCGCTTTCTTCTTTGTCTTCTTCTTAGTGCTACTGCTGTGCTTCGGAGCTAATTTACTTGACTTGGTTGATGATATTTTCTTGCCAAAAGAGCGATGGCTAGAAGAAGAGACTGAAGATCTGGAAGACAATGAGCTAGTGTAGTTGTCAAGGGCGAGTTCCACGTAATGGCTTAGTGGTTGGTCATGAACGGCATAGTGGGCGTACTTTGAAAAGTCTATCTCCGGCAACTCCACCACGTGTTGAGGTTGCGGAAAATCCTCTACTCTCTGCTGGTTGCAATTGTAAGGAGTAACGGAGAAACAGCAGAAAAAGCAAAAGCAGGAAGAAATACAAACGTTGCAATGGAGGCGGTTGAGAAGGGTAAGGGGGTCGGATAGAAAAGTCTCCTTCAGTACACTCAGCTGAGTCATGTCGATGAGAGCTTGCATACGCTGTTCGTGAAGCTGTTCCATTGTCTCTATTAGAACGGCATAACTATATAAACAAAACAAGTCCACGAACAGGTGATCAGTGTTTGTAGATGAGCAGAGAAATGTGAACAAAATGGTTGACTTTACTCTTCCGTGTCTTTCCATGATCGCTCTTCGAAATAGGCCTCCTCCTCTTCCGCTTCCTCGTCTTCTTCTTTCTCTTTTTCATATTGTGGTACTTCCGTTTTCGTCATTTCTTGTTGGGGCGAAGCCGATGTTGATAAAGACTGCGAAGAAACAGGTGGAGGGAGAGGTTCTGACGTTGGTTCTACAGATGAGGAACAAGGCTCATCGATGAAAGCTTCAGAAGTCGGAGACAGTTGTTTATCCGTTGACGCAGTAGACTGAAACGCTCCGGCAAGCGAGGAGGCGGAAGAAGATGAAGACGCCCGGGAAGAAGAGGAAGAGGGTGACGCCGAAGACAGACAAGCAACAGAAGGAGCGTCGTCAGACGGTGGTGAAAAAGGGAGGGAAGACGCAAAAAGGGAGGAGCCGCCGCCATCAGTGCAATCCGTGGTCTGAGACGAACGCGTTTGATTGGTGTCGCACAAAACGGTGGCGGACGAAAGGGGCGCCGTCGGAGAGGAGAGTGCAGCTGGGTGGTGGCCACCACCAGTCACCACGTCCGTATTGGCCGCATGGTGGTGCTGCTCTTGCGCCATACCAACCCTCCACTACCAAGCAACCACTACCGAAACTGCTACAAGAACTTGCTCTGTCCCTCTGTGTGTTTTCTTTTTCTTTTTTTTTTGTTTCACTCAAATTGAATTTTTTTTGGGGTTTTTTACGTTTTATTTTTCTTTCTTTCTTCTTTATTTTATATTTTTAATTTTCGCGAATGTTTGTCGATATGATCTCAAATGTCGGTCAGATTATCGATAATATATGATCGAAATAGATCAATCCAAAAACCTTTTCCGCCGGTTGCGCCGGGGTTGGGGCATCTTGGAGGGAGACTCGATGGCGGCGAACGTTTGCCAGTCGTACTGGTTCTGGAAGGCAGCGTTGCTGCTGCTTTCCTCCGACTCCCAGTCCACTTTCTTCCAGGAGGGCAACTCCAAAGAGGCAGAGTCCTCGCTCTCATTTTCCTCCTCTCCTCCCATTTGTTGCTGTTGCTGAAGTTTTTGCCAGGTATGTTGATGTGCGGTTGGTTGTGGTTGCGGAGGAAGAATTGGAGTGGGACGAGAGAGCTGTTCGTCGCTATCTTGAGCATGCACTTCTTTCTCCTCCATCACCATGTGCTCGTTTTGCCGAGAACCGAAGGATGACGAAGACGGCAGTGAGCTGCTTCCTCCAGGGGGTATCCGGCTGGAAGCTTCATCACTTCCGTTGTTAGGGGGGACAGAAAAGGAAGAAGTGGGCGCAGCAGTTGTTGTGGCGACGGTGGTGGAGAAAGAGGGGGCATAAACAGGAGGAGAAGGTTGATATTGTATAGATGGGTGGGAGTTGAGTTGTTGTTGGGCAGCTGGTGTATTAATGATGCTTTGCGGTTGCTGCCAAGAGCGCGAGGAGAATATGGGTGTTGATGGAGTGGCGGCAGAGACCGCTTGAATGAAAGGAATGGAGGCAGCTGGCGTGGTAGGAGTTGGCCGCTCCGCCTCGTGAGTGGTGTGTAGTTGTGGCGGTTGACTGGATGGGTGCTGGTTGCTGTACATTGGATGTGTAGTTGCAGAATAAGAAGGAACAAAAGAAGAGGTGGAATCGGATGTGGTTGCAGAAGGAAAAGGAAGTGATCTTGATGGACCACCGTTGTTTCTCGGAGTTTGAAAGGGTGAGATAGAATCAACAGGAAACCTAGATACAGGAGTGAAAGGGCTATAGTTGATGGATTGCTCTTCGGGAAGAGGGCGAACATGAGGAGAGAGTGTCTCGTTGATGCTTGTGGTTGTTGCCGCTCGGGATGCAAGGTGTCGCCGCTGTAGACTCAGCTGGCTAAGTTGAGAGTCTGGTGTGGGGCTGGTGGAGTCATCTCCGTTATCATCATCGTCTTGAGTATCGCCGTAGGGAATGGGCTCGATGGGCGTTTGTGGCGCCACAACTTTGTTTCCTTCCCCGCCTTCTTCATCTAGCAAGTCTTCCAAGCGAAGCACCTTGAGAATGGTTTTCTTTTGTTCCAGATCTTTGAACAATACGGTTAGTATCGGAAGAGAGAGAGAGAGAGAGAGAGAGAGAGAGAGAGAGAGGAGAATAATCTAACACTCTTCGTCTGGGTTCTCTGGAAAGGACTCTCGCAAAGTGGTTTGTGACCCCAGAAGCGCAGAGTTCTGCATGGATCGCTCCACCAACTGAATTGATACCAACGCATCCTGCACTGTTACAACGCTTCTGTACATCAACCGTGCATGGGCTTTTGTGATGTGTAACAGCAATGAGTGGTGAGGTTTGTACATAGGGTAAGCAGAATTGCAAACCTTGCGCAAGCCGGACAAGACTTTCAAGCAAACGAATTGTCGTTCTTGCTGTTGGCCGAGAAAGTTATTGTTTTGTATACATACGATGAGAGGCAATACCTAATTGAGTAAGATTACAAACCTGCATTCCTGGCATCTGCTTGGCGCTGTCTCATGTAGTACGCTGTTAGAACAGCATCTGCTTGTTTGCTTAGTGAAGGTGTAAAGGTGCTCTTTATGTGTGCAAAGTAATTTTGCATCTTTTCGAGTGGCCACCTTCCTCTGACATCTTCTGTTCCCTCAAAGCCCTTTAAATGCAAATCAAGTGTTATTGGAGGAGAACAAGAATAAGAACTAGAAGGAGAAGGAGAAGGAGAAGGAGAAGGAGAAGGAGAAGGAGAAGGAGAAGGAGAAGGAGAAGGAGAAGGAGAAGGAGAAGAAGAAGGAGAAGGAGAAGGAGAAGGAGGACACGTACCCCGTTCAAGATGAATGAGGAGACCGTTTTATCCCACTCATTATGCTGTTCATCGAGCAATACCAGGATGAGATCAAATCGACTGAGAAGAGGACTTGCTAGGGCCGTATTAACCTCAATACCTGTGCAGAGGGGTAAATCAGGTTCGGGTTTCCGAAAAAACAAGGGAGGGAGGCACGTACTTTGATCTCGGTCATATTTAACTTTTGGGTTTGTGGCAGCAATAACTGTAGTTTTTGTACTGAGTTTACACACAAGACCTGCCTGTTAATATAAAAGCAACAGAAAAGGTTAAGAAGCTAAGCGCGAAGAGCCAAGCAACGTTTTTTGGCATACCTTTGCAACACTTAAAGTCTGCTGTTCCATTGCCTCGTGAATGGTTGCTTTGTCATGATTACGGATCGAATTAAATTCGTCGATACAACACACCCCACCATCAGCCAATACAAGAGCCCCAGCCTCAAGAGACCATTCTCCTCCTAGCAAACCCCACAACAAACTTCGATTAGATGATTTTGTAACAAAAGGAGAAAACACGCAATCCAAGAATGTTTACCAGCATCTTTGACAGCAGTAACGGTCAAGCCAGCACTGGTAGAGCCAATTCCAGTGGTGAGAACTGAACGGGGACTTAACTTGGCAGCATATTTTAGGAATTGGGACTTGCCAGTACCTGAACAACACTAAGTTAAAGGACAACAGTGGAGGATACGACAAAATAGTGTTACCTGGATCTCCAATCAGGAGAAGGTGTGACTCGCCACGAACACGAACGGAGTCGCCGTTGCCAGAATCCTGTTGCACCCCACCAATAAGCACAAGTGCAACCGCAAGCTTTACCAGGTACATGCCAAAAATTTGTGGGCAAAAACTCTCCAATAGTATGTTGCGGCCTTGAGCCAGAGAGAGAGAGAGAGAGAGAGAGAGAGAGAGAGATCAGTAACGGTCATTGCTTTACAGGAATGAAGGAAAAATAAATACCAAGCAACGGCGAGTCCTTGTACAAGTCCCAAAATTGCTTAAACTCATTTACCATTTCCTCGGTGATGGTTAAGCCAAGCGTCTGTTCGTTGTTTACGCGAATGTGGTTGGCGTAGATAAACATTTCCAAGTCACAACGTTCCTCGGGGTTGACTGGTTTCCATCTCCGCATCACAATGCCGCTCACTGTCACGTCATCGCCAGCTTTACAATGATCTACTAAATCCGTTTCCAGCACAACAACCATCGAACGTGGGATAGATCCAACTTGCAACTTCTGAATTTGTTCCTGTATTTTGATTTCTTGGTAGTCCCTGCATATTCGCTCTCCCTCTATAGGTTTGAACGTTTTCCCATTACAAGGCGGATCTGTTGCATCAAAAATGGTGAGTCAAGAATTAGTGAGAGAGGAGGAGGAGGAGGAGGAGGAGGAGGAGGGGAGAGAGAGAGAGAGAGAGAGAGAGAGAGAGAGAAGGAACCTTTGTCTGGATTTGGACACTTGATGATCTTTGGAAATACATTGCCTTGCTCTGGGTCAGCAGTGACATGAACAATGTGTTTGCAGCGCGAGCACTGCATCTCTCGCCTCCATTCCAGCATTTTGATAGTGCCCGTCCTTATTACCGTACCTTCAGCGAGAAGAGAGAGAGAGAGAGAGAGAGAGAGAGAGAGAGAGAGAGAGAGAAAGAGAGAGGGATAAGAACATTGCGAGAGTTAAGAAACAAAGATAACGAGCAAAAGACGTGATGGTACCTCGCACTTCGATGAAACTCCCAATGTCAGAGGAGCGAGGGAGCTTAGGCTTGGTAGTGGCAGAGCAGTTCTGCATCATTTCGAACATGCGAACATGCACGTTCGGCTTGAAGATGCGAGGAATGGAGAACTCCCCCATTCCGCTCTCCTCCTGTTCTTTCACCAGGAAATGTTGGCACTCCAACACGGCTTCGTCAAAGATGGGAAGCATCTTGAGAGGTTGCGCTATGACCAGATGAGCCAACGCTGGGTCATAATCAAGCAGCTCCAAGAACCTTGCAGTAAGAAGGCAAAGGTGCTCCATCAGTTTTTTTCTGTTTTCTCGATAAACAGAAATGCAAAAGAGGTATACGCACGAGATGGGAAGGCCATATTGTAAGGTCGGGTCTGGCTTGTTCAGGATCAGCCGCAGCTCTTCCACGTAGTACCGGTCCACAAACTCCTTGAACGAACGCCTGTAGTCCTCCCGCTTCTCATCGTCGAAGCAAGGTGCCGCCACCATCTTCTCTCTTCCGCTAACGACTCCTTCGCTGCTTTCCTTTTATTTATTTTTTTGCGGTACTTTTTCGAAGAAAAAATTTAAGCAAGACGAAATTTCCACGCCCCGACCGGACTGAAAACTAGCAGGAAATTCCTTGGCAGAAAGAAAAGTGATCATTCATCAATCATCCTCTGCCGCCTGCCGCTCTTTATTGCCACTCCCCCTCCTCTCTCTCCCCGCTTAGCCGAAACGGGGCGGAACGAACGAACACAAAAAAAAGACGAATGAGAGCTCATCCTCATCAACAGCATCATCACCCATTTATTTTTGCAATTGCCTGACCAGTTATCCGTTTCAGTACTTTTTGGTGTGGTGGTGTCACTCCCGACAAAAGAATGGTCACTCGTTGGTTCCCGTTGGTGCTCCTCTTGGGTTGGGCGGTGTGGTTCACCCTTTCTGTCACTGTCCGCTATGACCTCGTTGGAGAGTACATATGCCCTCTCTCTCTCTCTCTCTCTCTCGCTGTTCAGCTAATCCGCTTCTTTTGGAAGAGGGTTTGTGGGTCCATTGGACATGAAGTTCGCTCCTGGAGAGACCGACCATTTCTACTTGGTGGAGCGCCAAGGCTTTGTTCGCAAGTGTCCCTTGTACGTTGTACTCTTGTGTGACGCAAAAACTGTCTTTTAAAAAAAAAATAACCTGACCACCCACACAACCAACAGCCAACTTTCCCTAACGCTACAGAGAGAGGACTGTCCCGTGTGGTTGGACGTTTCGGGCTCGGTGGCCACTGCCAACGGAGAACAAGGCCTTCTCTCCATCGGTTCGTTGAACAACACACTTCACGCAGCGTTTTTTTTTTGGCTGTGCCCAAACTTATGTTGGCTGTGTGTTTTCCTTCTCTGGCAGGCTTTCATCCGGTGGCATGGGACCCTACCAACTCGCCCTCCACCTCCTACTATTACATTCTCTCCACGAATAATGCTGGTGATACTCTTGTGCAACGTGGAACCCTTCAGGTTGATGGGACTGGTACTTTACTTCTCAACTATGTTGACCTTTTTTGTGGTTTCTCTATTGACTCTGTTGTCCGTTTGATTTTTTTTTCCTTTTCTTCTTCACCTCTTTGTTCTTCTCGCCCTTCCTCGACATCGTGCGCTCCGTGGTTGTGGTTAACAGCTGCAGCGCCGACTCATACTCTCCTGGGTCCTTGGGACCAACCTCAGTCTGTACGTAGGGAAAGTATATTGGCTTTGTGTAGTTAGGTTTAACTTGTTTTTGTTCGGCTGGTACTCTCAGAACCACAATGGTGGCCAGATATTGTTCCAACAGGAGGGAGGCAAGGTCTATCTTTTTGTGAGTCAAGGCGATGGAGGCGGTGGTGGTGATCAATGGAACAACGCCCAAAATTTGGATTCTCCACTAGGTTCATTTCTCTCTCTCTCTCTCTCTCTCTCTCTCTCTCTCTCCCTGATGCAAGCATATACACTATCTTATCTTAAAAGGAAAGATTCATCGTGTGGATGTAACAAATCCTGGCAGTGGCGAGGGCTTTATCATTCCTTCCGACAACCCATTTCAAGATTCCACCATCTACGCTCTTGGTTTTAGGTATCCTTCCACCCCATTCTTCGTTGAACGCTCTTTTACTTGTATTCATATTCATCGTTCTCCCTACCTCCTAGGAATCCTTGGAGGGTCAGTATTGATAGGGAGACAGGATGGATGTGGGCTGGTGATGTCGGTCAACGCAGAGAAGAGGAGATCTCCATCGTCGTGAAAGGAGGCAACTATGGCTGGAACTGCAGAGAGGGCTTCAGAACTTTCACTCGCTATGAGAACTACAACAACTTGGCCGGCTGGACAGAAACTGCTGAGGGCACCGTTCCAACGCCATGTGTTGGTAAAACAGCCGACGACTACATTTCACCTATTCATTCCTACTCTTTTGCAGGTATGACAGCACTTTATTAGGGTTTGTAATGTTATTCGCTCTAACCTCGAGCTTCATTTTCTTTAAGATGATGACAATACGTGTAGATCGGTTACTGGTGGAGTTGTTTATCGTGGAACTGAAATCCCCGACCTGATTGGGAAATACATCTTTGCTGACTTGTGTTGGGCCAGCAAGTACGTCTTATCCCTTAAATAGACGATTCTCATTGAATACGCACTCATGATACTGCTTACAATTATTTGCAGAGTATGGGCGTTATCTTATAGTGGATCAACACCAGAGACTGCAGCCGAAACAGGACTGGAGCAGCTCGCTCCCCTAAACAATGTAGCTCACATCGCGGAAGATCCCGATGGAGAAATTTTTTTCATCACTCACAGCGATGGGAAGATTTGGAGAATGTTTTGTGATGAAGAGGGTTCTGACGCGTGCGGTATGTTTGTCCCTGTCCTTTTATCCTTATCTCTTGCTTGAAGCTAACTGTTTGTACTTTTATAATAATAGCAACTGGAGTTGTGGATGATGGCGAAGAAGATCCACAATCTTGTGCTGAACTGGGATTGAAGGAAACTATAGAACCGGGACTTTATATCTCTTGTGATTCAGCCATTCGCATCGAGTGGGAGATTCTGGACGCCGAACAAGAAGAAGGAGGTAAGTGAGAGCTGTTCTTGTTCTTGTTCTTGTCTTCTTGTGCTTGTCTTCTTGTTCTTGTTCTTGTTCTTCTTCTTGTTCTTCTTCTTGTTCTTCTTCTTGTTCTTCTTCTTGTTCTGCTAACAAAACTTTTATAGATAAAATTGCTTTTACTGTTAGAGGCAAGACTCATGGTTGGATAGGAATTGGTCTCAAAACGCTTGCCTCTGGACGTGGTATGAACGAAGCTGATATGATTCTGGTTTGCAAATCTTCTTTCTTTCAAGCCAAAACAATGGAAAAAGCTAACATTTCCTTTGTACCTTCAGGCTTTGTTGGACGATGATGAATGCTCATCTGGATGTGTCACAGACCGTTACAGCACTGCCAACGAGGTTCCTCCTCTGGATGATAGCCAAGACGTAATGGTATATCTCCTATTCCCAAGTTGTTACTTTAAGTTTCTGACTACGAAAACAGTTGTTATCTGCTTCTAGAGATGGCGAATATACCGCATTCACGTTTGAGAGGCTGTTGGTGACTGGAGATGAGAATGACTTTGCCATTAATCTCAACGATACCATTTATATGATTTGGGCAATGGCACCGCCCAGTACCCAGGGCTTTGATACCTTCCACTCTGTCGGCCGTCTTGCTGTGGAGCTTAGCTTGGACACCGCTGAATCCTCTTCTTCTGCCACCTTCATTTTGCCGTTCGCTATTTAACTCACCCAACAAACGGGTTCTCTCTCATTTTTTTTCACCCCCCCCCCTTGCTTCTGTATTGCTGTACATGCTGTTCACAACAGCTGCAGCTTTGTCTTATTTTTTGAATTTTGATTGGATGAAGATCATTTATGATTAAGGTCAGATCGCAAGAAAGAAAGAAAAAGAACCAAGAAGAGAGAGATGAAAGACGGGGCGGAGGCATTGGCTTCGGCTTCGGCTTCTTCTCAGTTGTGCTTTGGTCTCAAGTCTTTTGTGGTCCCACTGAAGCCAACACTGCCTCACAACGCTGCCTTACGGGAGAAGCATGACGTCGAAGCCATCCCTTCCCCTTTAAGGAACACACTCCATCGCTTTCAGGCTCTTCCTCAGTCGTTGCTTGACCATCGCCACCTCTGTCGCTACATCGACGTAAAGAAGGGAAAACATGGTACCATAAAACCTCCTTGTTCTCTCTTTATTACGCGCTGAAACGAACAAAAAATCTGTCCCTCCACCAAACAACCAAACAGAACGCATCTATTTGGTTGCAGAACACTACACTCACTCCCTTCGCAAAGAAATGGACCAGCACTTTAAAAAAACTGGAAGGTACCGAGTTTCACACGTTTCTCGCTGTGCTCGCCTGCCCCTTTCGCTTACTTGGTTGGTAAACAAAAAAAAAGCGGAATGTCAGAGCAGCGGGTGGCTCGCTATGCCTTTCAGATCCTGCAAGGCCTCTCCCAACTGCACGAATACGGCATCACTCACCGCAATCTTTCTCCTTCGAACATCATGCTGGACGATGAGGTTTGTTTGTTTCTCTGTTGTTCTCCGTGGTTCCGGCTGAGAGCAAACGGTAAACGAAAAATGACAACAGGGTAACGTTAAACTCGCCGACTATGCGTTGTATCATATCACTAGACCTCATGCCAATTGGGCCACTCGTCCTGCCATGTACTGCAAGGCTGATGTCTCTTTTGCCATCGGGTAGGCGTTCCCTGTCTCTGTTTCTTTCCCTTCTTTCTTGCTTTCTTTGAATATCTTCTTTCTCTTGTTACTCTTTTATCAATGCTGTGTTGGATAACGTGGTAATAGGTCACCAGCTTATATGGCTCCTGAAGTTATAGCACTAGGCCCACGCATCTTTTCGAACAACAGAGTACCTTTTTTCAATCCAAAAATGATTCTTATTCTCCCAAATCTTCATTTATGAGACACTCACGCTTTCATTTCCGATAACCAGTTCTTGAAAGCAGCAGGAGCAGCAATGTCAACAACTCCCTCTCACACATCGGCAGACATTTGGTCAGTGGGAATGATCGTTCTGGAGATGTTAGTGGGAAGACCTCTGTGGCCGGACCTCTCCCGCCAGAAAAATACGATGGGACTGATGTTGGAGGTGCTGAAGCTATGCGGTCATGACTTGCATGAAAGTATTGAGCGAGAGCAACAGCAGCAGTCAGAGGTCTGTTGCTTTCATCCCTGACGACATGAATGTTTGTACTTACAATGATGGTGAGTAGGTTAATGGTTCAAGCGAAAATGGAATGGCACATCAGTTATCTGTGGAGAGTGCAACTTCGGGCCTGGGAACGTTGCAACGAACACAGCTTCATGCTCGGCACAAAATACGCAAAGAAGAATGGCTGGAGCAATTGGATGGTACTTCTCTTTCTGTGGGAGGTTTTTTTCCTTTGTCTCCTGGATAACGACTCTTTTAGGCTATCATTCGTTGAGCCACTCTTTCAAGGAGATAATTGCCATGTGCATGGAATGCGACCCAGGCAAAAGAGGCACTGCCGAGCTCATCTTGGCTCATCCTTACTTTGGAGAGCACCATGCTGAACACATTACTAAGCGAAAGTGGGTCGTCAAGCCTTTTTTGAGGTGCTCTCTTTTACGCATTAAGACCGAAAATGTTTCTTCTGACATAAAGGGCAGCAGCGACAGCGAAGAGGTTTATTTGTCTTTATTCCTGTTCTTTGCTTTCTATCGTCTTATTGTTTCTCTCTCTCTCTCTCTCTCTCTCTCTCTCTCTCTCTCTCTCTCTCTCTCTCTC
>JAVKOQ010000455.1:0-36109 GCA_031835245.1 Balamuthia mandrillaris | reverse complement strand
TTCTTACAATTTCTTTTTTCGTAAAGGTGCGCAAGACAAGGAAGAGCTGAAAAAGAAGTTGAACAGCACCCACTCTGATTTGGAAGCCAAGGCTGCTGCTTCTGCCAAAATCCAGGCCGGATGGGGTTTGTTGAAGACCAACCTCGATGATCACTTGGAGGATCTTCACTGCTGGAGGGAAGTTCAACAAACGGGCGATGCAGATCCACATGGCAGAATCGAAGTCAAGGGCAACCGCCTTAACCCTGACACTAGACCCAAAGAATACCACAAAGACCTTAACAACCTGAATACCAAGCTGGACGAGGAGAACGTACGCTTGCTGAAGTCACTCAAAAGCAAGGACATCCCTAAGCCTCGTGAGGTAATTACCTTTCATCCTTTGTATACTCCCTCTGTTTTTTCGGCTTGCCAACCACAAGATATACCAATTATTAGGCTGTGGATAAGCAAGGTTGGTTGATGAAGAAGGGACAAGAGAAGAGCTCTTCGTTGAAGAAGCGTTGGTTTGTGCTGCGTGGCAACGTGCTCTCCTACTATGCCAGTGAAAACGATACAGACGAAAAGGGTTCCATTTCTATGGAAAGCAGCACCATCTCTCCTGAAAAGGCCGAGAAAGGAGAAAAGAAGGTAATCTTTTTCCCCACTTTATATCTCTCTCCCTCCAGCTACTTAATTTGTTCGCCTTCTGGACACGACAGTGGTTGTTGAAGGTGAGCGTGGAAAACCGCGACCTTGTCTTGCAAGCCGAGTCCAAAGAGGACCGCAACAAGTGGTTGTGTGCCCTTCGTGGCGCCATTGCCTTCACTGCCTACAAGAAAGAATGCGAGGAGTCTGACACACGACCAGACCTGCGCCTCCTTGACTTCTTCACCACCGAATCTGCCTCGGCCCTCTACCTCGACGACCGTGAGATTTCCACTGATGCCGTTACTGCGCTCGCCGACATTTTGCCATACCACGATCAGCTGAAGGTGTTGTCGATGGAGGACACTGACTTGCAGGATGAGGAAGTCAAGCAGTTGACGGAGAGCTTGAAGAAACTTGACCAGCTTCACGTACTTAGGTTGGGCAAGAACAAGCTTTCTTCCGCCAGCGCCTCTCATATTGCTGAAGTACTCTCTCTCTCTCTCTCTCTCTCTCTCTCTCTCTCTGTCGTTCCTCTATTACAGTGTGTGTTGTATTAACTAACCTCTCTTTCGCTGAACTAGCTTTTGCGCATTAACACATCACTTAAAGAGTTGCACCTTAACCACAACGAAATCCAAGACAACGGCATGAAGGACCTCGCCGAAAGCCTAAAAGCCCACAAGAGCCTCCAAATTCTCGATCTCACTGGCAACCAAGTGAGCAATGCTGGATTGGGCGCCCTCGCTGAAGCCCTTCTTGCTAAGGAAGAGGAGGGAGCTGAAAAGCAACAGCTGCAACAGCTTCTCCTTGGCAGCAACAATATTCAGGATGAGGCCCTCGGCGTGCTTGCCAACTTCTTGGCAAAGAACAGCAGCCTCAAGAACTTGTCTCTTCGTGGCAACCACATCACAGACAGCGGCCTAGCTGCTCTTGCCGAGGGTCTGAAGAAGAACAAGTCCTTGGAGAGCTTGGACCTTGCTGGTAATCTCCTCACCAACAGCGGCGCTCTCATTGTTCGCGGCTTGTTGGAGGTAACGTTTGCCCCACCGTTTTTCTTTTCTGTCTTATTCGTTTGCATTGTGCTCAAATTTTCAACTCATTCGATTATAGGCGAACCCGGCGCTTAAGTCTGTGAATCTTTCAGATAACAAGGTGTTGGGTGGTGCTGACCTTGCCTCTTTCCTCGAGAACGATTCTTTCTTCTTCCCATCCCTCACCTTCTCCAGGCGACAGTAATCTTTTGTGCTTACTTTTTGCGAGCAAACCTTTTTTTTTTCTGACCAAAAAAAAAAGGGTCGTGCTTTTTTGTACGTGTGTTTAAGACATCTTATAAAATCGAAAATACTTTTTTTCTGTTGACTTAGTGGTCGTGATCGTGAGGGAAGGCAAAGATGAGAGAAGAGATGGCGACAAAGCCAAACACGGCCAATCCAAACTTGAGATACTTGTCCTTTGCCACCATGAATTCATCCAGCAGAATGTCAACGATGGCCACGTACAGGAACGTTCCGCTCCCAATCGCAGTGCACACTGCGGTTGCGATGGTGCCCGCTTTCCCTCTCAGCGCGAATTGGAGGGCTATGCCAATCAGCATGCCGCTCGGTACCATCACGCTGAATATTGCTACCAGCTTTTATTTTGGTTAGAGAGGAGAGAGAGAGAAAGATGAAGAGAACGAGATCTGAAAAGAAAGAACCTTGATGAATGATTTAATGGAGGTATCTGCACGTAGAAAAGAGATACCAAGGGCAAAGGATTCGATCCTGTATAAGTGAATAACAAAACAAGGGGAATAATCAGAAGAAAGACGAATAAATATGTAAAAAGGAAAAGAAAACACCATACCATTTGTGGGATACTATGGCAATAAACACGGGAAGAGCCGTGTCCAGACTTGGTTGAATGCCCAGCGTAATTCCTGAAAGTTATGAGGAAAATACATTGGAGGCCAAAGAGGAAACAATGAAGAACAGACAACAAGGGAGAGAGGAGTGGGAAAACGATACAAGATGAGTGGGAAATTCATACCAGCTATCAAAGAATGAGCAGAGAGCACAATAAGCAACACATAAGGCAAAATAAAACCAGCACTTCTGGGCAGTTCCAAAAAATGGGCGTGATGGTGATGATCCTTATAGCTTTTCTGTGGTTCATCCGCTGCTTCCACATCATGCTCAACTGTGCTTTCTTGTTGTGCTTCGTCCACCAAAAGCGCTTCTGTGGAGCTCTCCTCGGTTTCAGTGTCATCACCATGCTCATTGTTGTGTTTATGCTGCTTCTGTTTTCTGCGTCGTCCTCGTTGCTCGTCACTGCTGAGTACCTTGCTGCTGTGCTTATTGTTCTTATGCTTATGAATTTGTATGTGAATATGAGGATGGGCATGCTTCTCCTTCTCACTCTCTGTCAGAACGTTCTTACACTCGTCTTTTAGGAGGAAGGCAGACTGCTGACTCTCCACGTAAGTACCATAATTTTCACAAAGAGCCGAGGCCACTGCATGCGTGCCAACCAACACTCTGCGCTCATCCTGTTCCTCCGTGGTAGGCTGTTTCTCTGTATCACTGTGGCGGTGGTCGTGGCGGCGGTGGCGGTGCCCTTTTCCTTCCTCTTGTTCTTCTTGACATTCATCCACCAGTTCGATTAGGTCCGGGTCTTTCAACAAAATAACCTGAAATTAAAATCAAAAAATTAGCGAATAAATACTTAACACAGGAAGGAAGAGAGACAAAGAATATCAACTACAAGAATAAAAATGAAAACCTTTTCGATGAAAAAGACAAGAGCAAAGCCAACTGCGCACAGAACAAAGGACAAAGGAGCCTCAGCCCACCACCCGGAAAGCTCATGGTGGAAGCCTTCGTGGGCCTCCGCAAGCAAATGAACTATTTGGATAGAGGAAGAAGACATCAAAGTTTGGGTATTGGTCTCCATTCGACCACAAAAAAAAAAGTTTGTCAACAAAAAACAGATAAAAACGTACTCAGTCCGCCGCCAAGAAAGAGACCTCCGGAGAATGCGTTACCCCAAGATAGGATACGGTCCCGCCAGTAGTCCGATTTTATGAAGCGCTTCAACAACAAAGGGAGCAGCGAGAAGAGCGCAGTGACCACCAAGAGGCAGAACAGAGACCCCACCACGAAGAGTATGTGCTTCGTTTCCATTTTCTTTCTTTCTTTTTTTTTTCGAATCAGTCAATAAAAACTAATAGGTTGGCCAACAGTAGTTATATACGAGGGATTCAGCTGTTATTCGAGGGTTCGTAGGTTACGTAAGTTGTCGAATATAATAGGTTGCTAATTCTTCATAATATACGCGGAGGAAATTTTCCGAGTCGAGGGTTACGACCTTAAACGAAAAGAGCAGAAAAGGAGCCCATGTCGACAAAATTGAGAAAAATAAAAGAAACACAAAAAATAGTGCAAGATTTTGTGTTGCAAGTTGTTTGTTTGTGGATTGGGAGGCGCGCTGCTCATTGCTGTAGGTTGGATTGGTTGTTCTGCCGAATAGGGAGAGGAAAAAAAAAATATCAAAGATGCCGCCAAAGAAAAGCGCAGGAGGAAAGGCCCAGCAAAAGAAGCAGGAGAAAATCATCGAGGACAAGACCTTTGGTATGAAGAACAAGAACAAAAGCAAGAAAGTGCAAAAGTTCATCACCCAAATAAAAACTCAACAAACCAACCAAAGGAAGGTTTGTGTTCATTTTATTTACTTCTCCCTTTTTCCCTCTTGCTTTTTATAATTTTGGACTCATTTCCCCCTCTCGAATCAACTAAAGGGTCCTCCAACGGAACCTGGCAAGGTACTCACCACACACTCTCTCTTTCTTTTGCTCTCTCTTTCTTGTTCTCCTCTCTCTTTCCGCTCTTTTGCCCCCCCCCCCCCCCCTCCCTCTTTGTCTTGCTGCCTTTCTTCCCCACTTGTCGTTTGCTAACACGCTACTTTGTGAACAGACAAAGAAGCAGATTAAGCTCGAGAGAGATGCTGAGTTTAATCAGCTGTTTAAGCCCGTTGCTCAAAAGAAAGGTTCTCTCTCGTTTTCTGAACGAGGATGTCGCTTCGGCTAACACACACTCTCCCCTCTGCTCCGTTGGCGTGTTCAAATACAAACAGTGAGCGCAGGGGCTGACCCAAAGTCAGTGCTTTGTCAGTACTTCAAAATGGGAACGTGCACGAAAGGAGCTCGCTGCAAGTTCTCACATGATATCGCGGTGGAGCGCAAGTCTGAGAAGATCGACATTTACACCGATCGACGGGACCTCTCTGGTCAAGAAAACATGGACGGTTTGTGCTCTTAACCTCTCTGTCACTTTGTATATTTCTTACCCTTTATGCATTTTACAGAGACAATGGACGATTGGGACGAAGGCAAGCTGCGTACTGTGGTGGAACGCAAGGCTGGCAAAAACCCTCCTACCACCACCGATATTGTTCGTCCTCTCTCTCCCTCTCTCTCTCAAGACTATTTTCTCATCGTGTGAAAACAACAGGTATGTAAGTACTTTTTGGATGCCATCGAGAGTAGGAAATACGGATGGTTCTGGGAATGTCCCAATGGAAAGGACTGCAAGTATCGGCATGCCCTCCCTCCTGGCTTCGTCTTTGAGCCTAAGAAAAAAAAGAATGTGGAGGAAGACGAAGAAAACAAAGTTGCTTTGGAAGATCAATTAGAAGAGGAGGTTCGTTGTCCTGTCTTTTTGTTTCTCATTCTTTTGTTCAGGGCACTAAGCGATTTAAAACAACAAAAACAGAGACGAGGATTGACAGGAGGTACACCACTTACTTTGGAGTTGTTCTTGCAATGGAAGGAAAAGAAAGCTATGGAGCGGGAGGACCTCGTGGAGAAACGCAAACAGGACATCAAGGCAGGCAAAATCCTGAGAAGCGGTCGCGAGTTCTTCGTAGAGAATCCCGAATTGGCTGGCGTTGGCGACGACGACGATGCTTGGGATACTTCCACTTTTGCCAACGAGAATGAAGAAGAAAATGGGGAACAAGTTTCTGCTTCAGCTGCGACAACGACGAAAGAAAACGGAGAAGAAGAGAAAGGCAAACAGAAGGAGGGAGAGGAGAAAGGAGAAGAGGGTGCAAACGTGGAGGTGGACGCTTCCGTATTTCTTGCTGAGGAAGTGGATGACTTGGGAATCAGCGATGAGGAGGAAGAAGGCGAAGATAACTAACGACAGGTGTAAGTGACTTTCCCACCTGGATCCAGGCTGATGACACTCTAAAAACTATAGCACCAAAGTCAAACTAATGCATGTTAGTTTGCATCTGCTTTGTCTATTTGTGATTTCAAAAAGCAAGTCCGCATGTGTTGGTGGGGCCACAAAAGGGTGCGGGCAACGGGAAGAACACCACCCAGAACTTGTTGGATGGGGTTACCGAATGCTTCCCCCCTTTTTTTCAGGATAAAAAGGAAGCGGAATGGCGGAGTCGAACCGAAGGGTCCCCCCGATTTGTCAATGAATGAAGAGCAGGCGGCCATTGGTGCGTGCGGCCCTCACCGAAAAGTTCATTGCCTGGCTGCACGGATAGCCCCTCAGCAGTTTCATGAACGACGCTTAATTTTTCCCCACCACCACCCCATTTCTCTCTCCCCAAAGAAAAAGCGAAAAGAAAGAAAGATTAGATTTTCCACACTCTCTTTCAGTAGTGGTGGTGAAGTAGTAGTGAGAAATAGTTAGTAGTATTTGTACGAAGAAATGGGAGCCAACAATTTATCGTTGGAAGAACAAGGACAAGTCAAAAGCGTAGTGGGGGGTCATGTGCAGGCTACCGCCGTGGCCCGACTCTACCAGGCCCAAGGCACCAGCTGGGGCTACAACGGACAATGGGGAGCTTTGGCCTTTGTGGAGGATCAGGGCCGCCACCTGTTTCGCTTGGTGGCCATGGCTGGGGGCTACCCCTCCCAGGTCATATGGGAGCAAGCGGTATGGGAGGGGCTGGAGTACTGCTCCCCAGCCCCTTTCTTCCACACCTTTGAAGGAGAGCACTGCGTCTACGGCCTGTCCTTCGCGGACGAGGCTGACGCCGACAATTTCTTACGCCAGGTCTCTTCCTGCCCCGTCGTGAACGCCAGTGGCAGCAAGGCAGCCCCTGCCATGGTAAGCCCCAGAGGACCTGGGCCTGCCCTTTCTACCCACAGTGTGCCTTCCGTGCCCACTCGTCCCAAGAATGTTGCCCCTTCGTTGATGACGACTGCCTCTTCCCCTTCATTGCCCGTTGGGGGAGGTGCACCCCCCACCCCTTCCTATGATGCAGCACTGCCACCGACGCCCGCTCTGCAAGTCTCAAGCGTTCCTACTCCTGCGCCTATGTCTGCCCCCTCCAGTGGCAGCAAAGTGATTGGCGGCGGTGGAGGCAGCCTCATCGTTAGCAAGCGTGACAATAAGAAGAAGAAAAAGGGTTCTGTGATCAGGGGAAGGAAGGGCGGTTGGTTCGGCAAGATCAAAGACAACCTCGGAATTGGCAGCAGCAGCAGTTCTGACATTCAGCTGGGTGGACCCACCGGCTTCAGGCACGAGAGTCACATCGGTTGGGACGCTGAGAATGGCTTTGAGATCCGCAACATTCCTCCCGAGTGGAGAAAATTGTTCCAGGCGGCTGGCGTGAAGAAGAGCGATCTGAGGGATCAAGCCACCGCCAAATTCATCTTTGAGACTGTGGCGGAGGCTACCGCCCAGTTTAACCCTGATGCGCCAGGCTCTGGCGGAGGAGGTTTTGGAGGACCTCCTCCCCCAGCGCCTCCTGGCCCTTCATTTGGTGGAGGTGAGGTAGGAGGTGGTGCCCCTCCTCCTCCATCTGCGCCGATGGCTCCACCTCCCCCATCGGCACCGATGGCCCCAACTCCTCCCCCTCCTTCCCTGCCCGGAGGACCTCCCCCTCCTGCCGCTCCTTCCTTTGGAGGTGGCGGCGGTAGCGGGGGCGGAAGCCTCCTGGCTGGCCTGCAGAACGCGCAGCTGAAGAGCGCGGAGGCGAGAGTGTTGCCCAATTTGGCGGAACTGGATGAACAGCAGGGCGCTTCCATCGCCGACACCCTGGCCCGTGCTATGGCCCAGAGAAGAATCGACATTGCCGAGCAGTCGGATGAGGAGTTCGACTCGGACGATGAGTGGAGCGACTAAGTCTTGCTCAAGACAAACCTGTTTTCCGCCATTTCTGTTTTGACTTTAAAAAAAACCATGGCAAACCAGGACCCTTTCTTTTTCATCTCTCTTTTATTCCTTTTAGTTGGGTCAATCGGCAGCTTGCGTGGAAGAAGGAACAAAGCTACCGTCTTCGTGTTGTTGTTGAGGGGGCATTTTGTTGGGCCAAGGTGGCGAGGCTGTTGTCGGGGGGGATTGTTGGTGCGTGGAGGTGGGGCTGCCACAGACCTTCGGATCCACGAGGGGAGGTTCGGAGCCGCTCCTCTTCTTCAACAATTCCTGAGAGGGAGAGATGGTGGTCGGCACGGTGGACGATTTGGAAGTGGCCTTGTTGTAGCCGCTTGCCATGTAGTTGCCCGTCTTCTTCACCGCCTTTTTCAGGTTTTGCACTTTGGTCTTCATGTTGTTGCCCTTTCCTTGTTGTTGTGCTCCTCCAGCGGCCCTGTAAGCAACGTTTGTTGTTGGCTCTGAATCAGACTCGCTGCTTGCTCCTCCATCTGTATTCTCTCGCTCCGGGTTAAATCGTTGTTGTAAAGATGCTAAGTCATCAAGGGCTACTTGCTTATTATCACGGCTGGTCGCAGCTGCTCCTCCGCCTCCTTCCCGCCGCCTTTCTTTCTTGGCCCGAGAATGTTGTGGTTCTTCCTCGCTGCCACTGTAGCTATCGCTACTATGAGGGACGATAGGTGAAGATTGTCTGCTGGTGCTGTTTGTGGTGGTGAAGTTGTGGCTATTGTAGGTGGCAGAAGAGGATGAAGGGGAGGGCGAGACGGTGGCATTAGAGGAGGCTAAAGAGAAAGAAAGGGCTTCGGCAGCTACAGCAGCAGCAGCGAGACTACTATAGGGAGCATCAGCAGCACTGGCGGTGCGTTCCCCGCGAGGAGAGCGATAGGGAGGAATACGCCCTGCTCCTCCTGTTGAGGAGAAGTGCTGTTGGGCAAGACCACCCGAGCTGGCACTGATCTTCTTTCTGGGTTTGAAGATACTCCGCTTCTTCTTTTTCTCCTTCTCTTTCTCCTCTCCGTCGCTCCAGCTATGGTGAGAAAGCTCTGAAGCGACGCTACCGGGCGAATGGGAGTATCCCATTTCTCCGCTGGTACCACTATTGTTGCTCATACCTATCATTGATCCTCCGTAATGATGGTGGTGATGGTGGTGATGATTATTGTTGGCCATCAGATTAACGTTGAAGGAATGGAGGATCTTGGGTACTTTGACAACATGTTCCACTTCTCCTTTCTCGTTGATAATTCTAGATTGGTCGTCCTCATCCAAGCTCCGATCTTTGATGATGATTTCCCACTTCCATGCCCCATCCTCTTCATCATCAAGCCCCGCTCCTCCTTGCGTCCCTCCTGCCTTATTTGGTTTACCTCTCTGATGTACACCATCCTCGTTTCCTGTTGCCCCTCCTGTTCCCATTGGTCCCAATTCTTCACTTTCGTTTTTTCCTGTTTGAGAGGACTGACGACTTGATGTCGCCCCCAATTCGCTATCTTTGACTAACTCTGCTGCGCTGTGAACGAGCGGTGTCAGCGTTTGCATGTCAAACAGCTGGTCTCCGATGGTCAGCCACTGTTCTGCTTCCTTTAGTTCCCGCACAACCTTAAACCGAAACTGTACAAAATTCATTCGGCCAGTTGTCTTCTCGTCCAACAATGGCCGCACCTTTTGGAGAGAAAGGAAACAGTTTAGTAATTACCTTCATAATAACAGGAAAAAAAAATAAGAAGAACTGAACCTTCTTCCACATGTTCTCCACCTCTGCTCTGACTTGTGAGTCCACATCCCAAGTCAATGTCGCCAGAGAGCGAACAAGCCATTTGTAGTGAACCAATGCACATGAGAAAATCTCTCGTGTATCAAGGAAGCCATCCTTATCCATATCAAAGCAGTCAAAGCATACTATTCAAGTCCCTTACCAGTTAAAGAGAGGGATAACGAGTACGAGAGAGAGAGAGAGAGAGAGAGAGAGAGAGAGAGGGAGAGAGAGAGAGGGAGAGAGAGAAGAGAGAGGAAAGAGAGAAGAGAGAAGAGAGAGAGAACCTCGAAGCTTTGCCAAAGGAATGCCGCTGAAAATGAGGCTGAGGCCAGCGATGATGTCAAAGTAATTAACCAAATTCTTGCTTTTGGGATCAAACACCTTCCACAAAAGCTGAACGTGCTTGTCGTCTAGCTTGCTGTCCACATCCCACATGGCATAGAGGAACGTGGAGTAGTCCAATTTCCGCCCTGATACAGGAGGATGCGGCGATTTAGAGGCGTGCTTCATGCGCGTTAGCAAATGATCAGCCAACTGTCGAAGCGCTTTCTCTCCATAACCCTCAAAGAGGTTCCGTAGCATGCCAAAACTGGACAAGTGTTGCTTATCCTGGATGGCACGTTGCGCATCAAACCGTCGTTGCGTTAGTTTTTCTTCCTTGAATGAGCCCAAGTCACTGGAGAACGCCAGCTGGTTAACATCAGAGAGAGAAAGAGAAAAATAAAGTCAGAAACAACACGGGTAGGTTAAACCTTCACAATGCAAAATAAAAACAAAACAAACCTTGATGAGACTATCAGCGTCGTATAGATAACGAGGCAACTCGCTTAAGAGGGCGGTCGCTTCTTCGGCAGTTTTCGTGGCTAGCAATTGGTTCTGGTGCATTTTGAGAATGGCCAACCCTATCCTTTGTAATACTGTACATCCTTCACAAAAAAAAGCATCAAAGACCCGAAGCGTTGTCTATGATGTGAAACTCCAAGTTAGCCAAATGACTCAGAGAAGAAGATTAAGGGGTGAAAAGAAATACTTCTGTTGGTAGCCAGTTTATGTATAAGGAGAGAAACCACTTCATCGTGATTGTGTTCAAGTTAACTTTCTTTTGTTTAAAGTGATTATGAAGGGCTGGTAGCTTCTTTTCTACCAGTTGAAGAAATACAAGTTGATCCGCCTTTTATAAAATTATTAGAAATAAGATATAAAAATAACAAACAACAAGCAACAACAACAAACATAAGCAAAAGAAGAGCAAAATGCAAACCTGAATGCCCTGCATTACAGGAGAGTAATATTCGGGCACAAGATCCTCCACAATTGTACAGAGCAGCCAAAAGGCTGATTCCTCATCCATAAATAGAAGCAGGAATGCAACGATAAAGTTCATCGACTGGCAGTAACCCACAGAAGAGTTCTTCCATGCATATGCCCTCAAAACTCTCTTCAATGGCAGCATGCCTTCATGATTTGCATATACATTGTGTTGCGGAAACGTCTTGGGCAGATCCTTTAAAACATAAACAAGAACGCAAATGAACAAACGAACAAAAATGAACAAACGAACAAAAATGAAACTGTGTGAGAGAGAGAGAGAGAGGTACGACACCTTTTTAATTTGCTCGATGTAAGGAGACACCTCATTCTTGTGAAGCTCTAACAGCTTCCAATAGATGCCTTCGTTCTCCCTCTGTTTTTCTTTGGCTCCTGAGCAACAAAGCCAGATCTCAGCGCGATGGCTGAGAGGCAAGCCCTTACGGGCCAAAGGCTTCAGCTCCTTCCCTGCCTTCATGTTCTGCCATTTACGTTTGCTGAAGGAACCAAACGCGTTGCTCCCTTTGGGCTTTGTTCGGCTGTACTCGTTGTAACTCTGTATGTCTGACTCAGAGAGAGCGAATCCCAGCCTGTCTTTTCGAATCAAGTCCACAAACGATTCTTTCTTTGCTTCTTCCAATCTGTGCAATGGTTTCATTGTAAGGATAAAATGTCGATAAAGTAAAGAAGATCAGAGGAGAAAGCGTACTGGTGCTCTTCGTTGGAGGTGATGAATGATAAATATTTAACACAAAAGCTCAGTTCCACAAGCTTGAAGTTGGGCAACACGTCCAGCTTCAAGGTAAAGTTGGTCTGCTCAAACCCGTTGAGGGAAGGCAGTGCTATGCAGTCATGCCTGGTGATCTTGTCTCCTTCCACGTTGTTCGTGGAGTGAAGAGCCACCACAAACTCGTTGGCCCTTGGCTCCACCAGCAGGTTGATCGTTTCGTTCCACGCCACGTCCACCACCATGGGTGTCCGGTGGTCAGCGCCGGCGCTGAGGCGGCGGTCGCCCAACCGACTGAACGCCTTTTGCGAGCCGCATGTAAACGAACAGTAGATGTTGTGCCTTGACTCTGCAGAAGGAAAAAAAGAAAAGAAAAGGGAAGATGAAGAGAAGATCAAGAGAGAGAGGAGAGTGAGTGAGAGAAGAAGGAAGTCAACAACTTGAAGGTAAAGTAACAAAACAAAACAAAGAACAAACCTGGCACGTTCTTTGCTTCAAGGAGCTTGAGGGTAAGAATACCAAGAGGAGTTGCCCCCACCTCCATCCCGTCTTCCCTGTCCTTCTTCTTCTTTTGTCTTCGCATTTTTTATACACTGCTGCGCTCTTGGTTGTTGTAGGACTTGCCGTCCCCCTCCCTCTTCTTCTTTCTTCTTTTTGCCTCTTGCTCCTCTCTCTCTCTGTTGTCTTTCTTGTCGTTGAAAAAATAAAATAAAATAAGATAAAAACAATCAAATCAAATACAAACAAATCAACAAAAAATCTCTGGAAAAAAAAAGATAACAAAAATAAAATCAACGAAAAGAAGAAATCAAATCGTGGATAAAAAAATAAAATCAAATCAGGTGGCCCACCGCTACCAATTCACTACGTTCTGCCCCTCCAAAAAGAAATATTTTTTAAAAAAAGCTACCACCACAAACTTATTTCAGATTCGCCCTCGATCGTTACGAAGGGCAAAGTCCACCCCCTCCTTTTCTTAAAAAAAAAATGGGTGGCCCGGCCAGAAGGATGAAGGAAAAAGCCTTCCTTCTCCTTCGTTCTCTCTCCTTCTCTCTCTCTTTTGTTTTTTTGCTATTTTGGTTGTTGTTGGCCAAATATATTGTATGTTTAGCAATTATTATCCGAAAATATCGTACTTTAATTGACTTATCGACCATAATTGGTTTAGATCGGTGTAAGGCTGCACTTCCTGTGCACATTTTCTGGTCTCACAGGATTTTTGTTCCCGGAAGGGAATCGAAAATTTCGCGTTGCGAATCATCCGCGGGTCTATCTTGTCCAAGAGCACTGTCACCAGAACAGCTGGACATGATTTGCCGGAAAATTCGTCCGTTGCCAAGGCGCTGCTGCTTCGCCTTGGCGCCAAAAATAAAAAAAAACCTCTCTCCGTCCTATTTTATTCGGAAGGATAGACAAAGATAGGGGACAGAGAGCCAAGTTGCTTCCAACAAAGAACCTCACTTGGTCCCTCTCACCCCCCGCGCTTCCAGTGTTATTTTTTTTGTTGGTGATTTTCATCGCTACACCTTTCAATCCACTACCCCTCCCTTTTTTTTTGATAAACCAAGGTACGAAAAGAGTTATCAAAAACAATTTTTTCATCGCTTTTTCTTGAGGCTGGCTGATTGATGACCTCTCTCCTCCTTTTTTTTTCTCTCCGTAGTAGGGTTTTTTTTTTTGCAAACAGAAAAAAATAATAAACATGGCTACACGAGGAACCAGCTCCACCCGCAGCGCTTCTACTTCCGAAGGTGCCGCTGCATCAAAGACAACGACCAGAAAGTCAACCAGAAAAAACGCCCCTTTGTCCAACTCTGCCAAGAGGTAGCTAGCCCGAGTTTTTTTTCTCCCTTTTCTCCCTCTTTCTCTTTCTTTTTTGATTGTTGATCTTCTCATTTGGTTTGTGTTTGTTTGTTTGTTTGTTTTTTTTTTTTTTGGTTCCTTTCAAAAACCAAAGGATACAGAAGGAGTTGGCTGAAATCAGCTTGGACCCTCCCTGCAACTGCTCAGCAGGACCAAAGGGAGACAACATCTACGAGTGGGTGTCCACGATCATGGGACCCTCTTCCTCTCCCTATGAGGGCGGTGTATTTTTCTTGGACATAACCTTCCCACAAGACTACCCCTTCAAACCCCCAAAGGTACATAGCCATGAGGCAAATTGCTTTACCAGCTTTTGTTGATGTCTAACGCGTTTCTTTTCTCAAACGCTTAGGTGGTTTTCCGGACTCGCATCTATCATTGCAACATAAACAGCACGGGCAATATTTGTCTAGACATTCTCAAAGACAACTGGAGCCCGGCCCTCACCATCTCTAAAGTATTGCTTTCTATATGTTCCTTGCTCACAGACCCCAACCCAAGTGCGTTACCTCCCCGTCTGTTATTCCTCTTCTCTTCTTTGCTCTCGTTGCTTCGCTACAAACGAGGTGCCTAACTATTGATGGCTTGTTGTTTTATTGTATCTGCAAGATGACCCACTGGTAGGCAGCATCGCCCAACAGTACTTGCACGACCGAGAAACACACGACAGAATCGCCGTAGAGTGGACCAGACGGTTCGCCACATGATCATTCTCCTCACAACAAAATAAACAAAGATTTCAACAAGGTTCAACTCTCGTTCTCTCTCCGTCCCTCCCTTTCTCTCCTCTTGTGAAAAATGCTTTCTGTTTTTTCCAAATCAATCATAGTATATTGTTTACATGTTAAACAAAGCTACATTATCACTTATTTATGATGAGAGACGTCTCTCTATGCTCGCCGAAGGAACTCTTCCCCTCAACACAGCCATAATACTAACAGAAAAAGAGAAAAGCTACTCCCTCTCTTCTTCCTTTCTCAGAGTATGCACCTTAGATACTGTTGCGAGCACTGCGAGGGATGCCCTCCTCCTCTTCACCTTCATTGTTGAGTATCTTGCGGATGCTGCACTCCCATCTTATCCTTCGCTCTTCGCTGGAGGCTTGCAGCCGTTTCTTTTTGCACAGGCGAAAGTAACGAAGCCCGCACGCATTGCACAAGCTTTTTTTTTTTGGGAAACCAACACACTTAAGTCAACACTTGGAAGAGCAGGCAGAAGAGAAGAAATGGATGAAGAGCAATACCTTCGAGGACCAAGAGGGCCACGCCTCCACTCCGGGGTGTGGAAAGTGCCGCACTCGGTGCATGACTTGGAGAAAGGAGAGGAGCCCAGAGAGGCAGAACGGGTTGGAGAAGGAGAAGTACGCAGAGGGGGAGAAGCAGAAGAAGAACGTCCAGGGGTAGAGGGAGCGGAAGCAGAAGAGGAGGACGACGATTGAGAGAGGAAGAATGGTTTATCGTGGAACGTCCTTGCGTTGGTGGTCTTCATGTGGTACCTCGGCGAGGCGCTGGCGCTCTCCTCCTCTGACCCGGTGGGGGAAGAAGGAATGGACGTGTTCCTGTGGCCAGGCTTTGCATCCGAGCTCCACGTCCTCGCTACTGACTTAATGTTCAAGGAGGAGGCTGGGCGTGCTGGCCTTTCCATCTGCACCCTTTTTAAGGCACAGAGCAAGCTCTCGGCCTGTGGGGTGAGTTTATCCGTGGGTCTGCACGTCAGCCTGACAGCTGAGCCACTGCTCTGCTGGGCAGTGGTGCTCAACGAAACCAAGCATGCCAGCGCTGTCTCCTTGCCTCCTCCTGGCCCCGACTCGGCCGCCACCGCTGCAGCAGAGGAGGTGGCGACAGGCGGAGGCACTGCCACCATCTCCTCGGCCACGTTCTGTTCGTGCATTACCCGTGATGCCTCTGTTGCCAGCTTCCATGTCTACAAGCGAAGAGGAAGATTATGGTTACACGAGTTCCATAAAAACAAAACAGGAGAGGAGGAGGAGCGTGGGGAGGTGGATGAAGAAGGCAGCAGAGGAAGGAGCCATGTACCTCTCTTAGCGCATGCCTTCTCCACTCCTTCACTGAGCCCATTGTTTTCTTCTTGTGTGCTTGAGTTTGAAGCTGTTGTCTTGGTGGGGATTTTTGGTGGAATGGTTGAATGAATTAGGTGCGAGGAATGAAACGGGTTTCTCAGCTCCTGCTCCTCTCAGTTTCTATCTCGTTTTAAATAGTTGATTGCTTGCTTTTTTTTTTGTGTTACTCCTGTGAGGTATTAAGAAGAAGCAATAAAAATGAGAGAAGGAAAAAAAAAAAGAATAAGAAAAAAAAAGAATAAAGAATCGGTTTTGCGGAAAGGCATGGAGTTTTCGGAAGTTTGATTGTTAGGGTTACGATTGTGACGGTTTGAGATGAGATAGGGAGAGCACAGAGATAGAGGGAGCGGGTCGCTTTGTCATTGACAGCCCTTTCCCTCCTCCAAAGGAGGAGGTGGGATGAGGGAAACAAACAAACAAACAAACAAAAAAAAAAGGGTCGAAGGAAGGGTATGCTGACGGAGAGGAAGACGTAAGGATGAGGAATGATGGAGCAACGGCCCCCAACCGTTGACAGGAGTAAAGGTTGCTGGGAGAGAATTGCACGAAATTGGAGAAGAAAAAGATGAACAATGACAGCCAACACCACCAGATAACGCGCCAACAAGGAACAACAGCAGCAACACATACACAGATAATGCTAATTTGGGTGATGAGGGCAACGGGTAGGCATCCGTCTCGAGGAAATTTCAGAAGAGGTGCCTGGCATGGAGGTCATGGGCCTATGCCATGCCACACCCCCCACCCCACCTAATAAGCGCAAATGGAAGCGGTTGTCCCGGAGGAACAGGTGGGGAGGGAGCATAGCAGAATGGTGGGAGCTTAGGAGAAGAGATGCAGGGATTTTGTAAGGAAAAAAAAAGGAGAGTAGAGGGGATGGTGTGGTTTGTTTTAACACCCAACCATTCCCTTTTTGTGTTTTTTGTGTGGTTGGGGATGATCCGTTTGAGTTGGGTCTCTCATAGGAATTCATCCCTTTTTTGTGGAGCGGGGGAACCTAGCAGGGGGTTCCCCTCTAATCCCTCCAAAGAGGTGGAGGAGGAAGGGCTGTGGATGTGGATGTTTGGAATGGGGAGAGGAGAGGAAAAGAGAGAGAGAGAGAGAGGAAGATAGCATGTCCTACCAACCTTTTAATGGGTTTTTTTGGAGCAGAGTTTGCGCCGGATGCTGCACCTTGACGACTGTAGTCGACTCAGGAGTGGGTGTTGTAGAAAGAACAAAGGGGAGAGGGAGAGGCGTTCTGCCAGAGTCTGTCCCTCAGCACTATCTTGTGTTCTTGTGTGGTGACAATGTTGCAACCCAACAATAAAAAAAAAGAGAACAAAAAACGAAACCTTAATGACAGCAATAAATAAAGCTTATCCTGTCATCGAACTCAAAAGCAAAGAGACCCTGTGCTCCACTTTTTGAACGAAGAGCACAGACAATATTCTCAACCCAGGCTCTACGCAGGTTCTACATTGAAATAACCTGTAGAATGCCTGATGGAGGACAATCCGCCTCAAAAGTATCAACAGATGCCAAGATGCGCAATTCAAATGTGGCCGTAAGATCGGAAGCAGATGGAGAGCTCCAGGAAAAGTACCGGGCAAGTCCATGCGAGGTCCGCATTGCCACAGCAGTTAGCCTTAAAAGGGGTTGCCGAGGCCTTATGTATGACTTGAGGGGGAAGGCTAGCGGAAAAGCGGGGGTGGTTTCGGTTTGAATATTGAGTCATGGAATTAAGAAATGGCGATGAAGTTTCTGTGGGTTGAAATGGTTCGTTGTTTCTTTTGACGCGGTCAAATAAACATGTGGGCTTGTTTGTCGGAGGAGAGCATCAGCTTGGCCCTTTCGGAGCCAACAATTCCTTCCAACCGGAACATGTCAAACTTGGAGTACAGCACGGTACACTGGGAGGAGTCACTCTCTGCCATGAAGTTGAGGACCTCGGAGTAGAAGTGGGGGTACTGGGGCAGCGCGTAGAACACCACGTTGGCAATGCCCTTTATCTTGTACCGACGGAAGAAGTGGAAGCGTTCTGTGTAAAGCATAAAGTCCCTGCGTCCTTGTTGGAAGAACGTTCGAGCTCTGGATATCTCGCTGTTGGAAGAGTATCTGGAAAGCAGGAACAAAAAGGAGAGTAAAAGCAAGTCAGAGAAAAGCGTAGAAGGAAGGGACCAGGCATGCAAAGATACGTACTCACAACAAAGAACAAAAGAAGGTTCATCCTCTTGCTCTTTTGTGATCCAGTTTCGCAGCCGCACGTAGTCAAAGTAAGAAGGAATAAATATGAATACTCGTTTCTGAACAGCAGCTTTCAACGCAGGATACACCTGAAGGGAAAGTAGGCGAGGTTCAGTGACATCTAGAGAAAGAAAAGGAATAAACGAACCTTATCAACAAAATAGTTAAACCGCGCGTCATCAACCTGCTCTATGCTGCTGCAATTGAGCTTTTGAAAGACTTGACGAAGCTTGGGAACAACACGAGAGATGGTTCCCACATGATGCTGAGAAATCTTTATGGTTCCCCTCATGTCTTTCATAAAAAGATTGATGAGTTAAGAATATAGTCTGCAAAGGAGTAAATCACTTACTATAGCACTGGCGATTAATGAGGGCATGCAGTTCCGGTGTAGGAACTCCTGAAAACACCAATGTTTGCCTAAAGTACTTGCTCCTGTACAGATGCAATGTGAAAGGAACGAGAATTAGTACAAAAGAAAAGATAGTGAAATAAAGAATAGAAAGAAATAGAAAATAAGGCACCATTGCTGAAGAGCCCAGTAACGTGTTCGAGAAAAGTCACACTTGTGCGGAGAATGTGGCCTCAGATTGAAATGATCAAAGAGGAGAGTGACGTGCTCCCAGTTTTGCATCAACAAAACATCGGCTTGATCCACGATAACCATCTCAATGGAAGCCAAAAAGTCATAGTCTCGTTTCTTATCCCTAGCCAAAAAGCATTAGCAAAAAACATCTTTGGCAAGCTCCTGGTAGAAGCCTCAGATAGAAAAGGCGTTACCCTCGTGCTCCGACCAGCATTCGCAAGCCGAGTGGCGAAGCCACGATGATGTCTGAAGCGTAAAACTCTGAGTAGAGTTTAACTGCTTGGCGTGTAAAGCTTATTCCAACGCGAAAACAATCATCAATGTTGCCTTTGAATAAGTCCAAGTAATCCTCTGTGTAATGCGTGTGCATAAGTTTTGAAAATAGACAGAAACAAGAGAAAACAGGGAGAATAAAGCAAACATACGGGGCTTGTCTTGTTTGATGGGGTCATCTTTCAAACCGAATTCTTTCAGCAGTCGTGCTTTATTGGCAACGTGTCCCTGTATCACAGAGAAAACTTAGCATTCGGGAAAACGGAGTCGAGAAAAATAAGAAACAAAAAAGGAAACTCATTCTTCAAAGTGTTTCTCTCATGTAAAAAAATATCAGATAGAGCTAATAATGAAAGTAATCATAGTTTCCGGAGAGGGAGAGAGAGAGAGAGAGAGAGAGAGAGAGAGAGAGAGGAAGAGAACGAGAGCATACACTTTGGATTTTGGGAGTAAGTTTAAGCAGCGTTTTGACTATGTCCAATCCAGCATTGCGGAACGGAACAAGTATCAACACCTTTGGGCGAGTGAAGCCTTGATCTCTCTTTTCTCTAAATACGATGAATTAATCACTGCAAAGAGAAAGAAGGAGAAGAAGGTGCGTTACGTACAAGATTTGATCTTGCTCACTAGCTGCTTTTATCTTTGCAGAGTTGATCAGCACTTCGTCTCGTGTCCTTCAAGGTAAAATTACTAGTTAGTAAAATAAATTACTCATTGCAAGAGAAGAGAGAGAGAGAGAGAGAGAGAGAACTTGAAGACATGGTTAAGGGCGTGCATGATGTAAAGAGTGCGAATTTGGCGTGCGTTATTAGAATCACGATTGGTATACAGCAAATCCAAATACTCATTAAAGATGGGAAACAATCCTTCTTGAAGAGGCGTAAACGATTGCTGTTTTCTAGCTGTATTGGTATATTATTTTGAGTGAGAGAGAGAGAGAGAGAGAGAATGAGTACTCGAAACAAAAATGGTAATAGAAGTAGAGGAGGTACCGTAAAAAGCATCCCATAGTGTTGCCAAACGC
This sequence comes from Balamuthia mandrillaris, assembly GCA_031835245.1. Classification (NCBI taxonomy): domain Eukaryota; phylum Discosea; order Longamoebia; family Balamuthiidae; genus Balamuthia; species Balamuthia mandrillaris. The sequence continues at coordinate 16,485 of JAVKOQ010000455.1, read as the reverse complement.
TGCTTAACATGAAATCGGTTTACCAAAGTGGGAAGTTGCTTTGTGTACTCTTCCTTATCATCGCCCTTCTTTTCACCCTCTTCTTCGTCTTTCTTGCTTGCCGTGGTGTTTTGAGTTACTATGGCAGCAGTAGGAGCACGACTCCCAACCATCGGTGGAAAGCATATTCTCGTTTTGTTGTTTTTCTTTTTCTTCTTTTGCGATGCAAGTTTGTTGCCATTGCCGGCAACGTCGTTTGCTTCTGTTTGCGGGTTGTCGGTTGCGGCCTTGCGCAACCCGGGCAGCCAGCTTTGCACGATGCCCAATTCGGAAGCTTCGTGCCGCCGCCACTCTTTTTTCTTGCCGCCGTTGTGATACTGCTCAAATTGTTCCACATCCACTTCCACCTTTTTTTTTTCAACACCACCGTTAGTGGACCAGAGAAGCGAAAAAAGAGGAGCGGAGAGGAAAGAATAAAGAGGACAGAGGAGTGGAGAAGAAAAAGAGAGAGAAAGAGAGAGAGAGAGAGAGAGAGAGAGAGAGAGAATGGTAATCGTACGGAAGAGTTAAAGTAGGTAATAAAAGGATCGTCCTGGGAAGATGGCTCAACGCCCAACAAACCCAGTTGCGTCTCATCAAGAATCGTTTGCTCTTCGCCCTCGCCGTCCTGTTCTTCCTTTTCATCCAGCTCTCCTTCATCTCCTTCCATGTCCCCTTCCTCTGCTTCTTCCTCCTCCTCTTCCTCTTCTTCTTCCTCCTCACTGCCGGAGTTGCCTTCTTCTTCCTGCTCCTTTCCCGCTTCTTCCTCTTCCCCCTCCTGTTCCTCTTCTTCCTCTTCTCCCTCTTCTTCCTCTTCCTCCTCTTCTTCTTCTTCGCTGTTTTGTTCTTCGGCCAAGCGACGTAGCATGGCTTCTTCTTTCAATTTTTTGGACTTTTGCTTGAGCCGATCTCCGAAAGATTGCAATAGCTTTTGGTAGGGAGTGAGAGCTTGCTCTTCCTCCTCTTCCTCCTCCTCCTCCCCCTCTCTCTCCCCGTTCTCCTTTTGTCGCTGCAGCCGCTCCAGCTCCTCCTCCCTGCGCACCAGTTCCGTCACATCCTTGGCCTTGCTCTGCACCAGCTCCTCCACTTCGTCCTCGTGCGCCACGCGCGAGGCCTTGAACCGTTTCTTGATCTTTCTGCCTCGCCCGCCTTTCCCACCTCCTCTACCACCTTTCCTCTTCATCTCCGGTTGTTCGCCGCCTCCACACTCTTCTTTTCTTTCTTTTTTCTTTCTGTAAAATTAAAAAAAAAGAAAATTGTCGTCACTACGGATCGATCGGAAGAGAAATATAGTTCCAGGAAAATATTAAGATAAAATTGCTTCCAATTTGTCGATAGTTGCAATCAATCGTTGCGATAATCGTAAACAACCAAAAGATGGGAGGAATGATTGCTGAACAAGTTTGACAGCAGAAAAAAGTTATATTAAAAACCCAATACCAAAAAATTTAAGAACAAGCAGGAAACAAGCAGTGCACTCCGCGGGGTCTAGCCATCCTCTGTGGTTTACTGGTGGGGGATGAACGCAACGCACAGAGAGCAGAGAGGAAGATGGCAGCGGCTCTTCGCAAAAGGAGGCGACTTGGCAACGGACAGAGACCCGGCGTTTGAGCTGCTGCTGGTCAATATCTTCTTTGGCTTGGTCTTGTTCCTCTTCCTCCTTTACGCGCTCGTCACAGAGACTTCAGGTCCGTTCTACTTCTCCCTCTCTTTCGTTTGTGCTTGCAAACTGACCGCCTAAAAATATGCACCTAGGTGGAAGTGGAATGTTATGGTTTGGAGGCCTGCTCACTGTGTTTCTCTGGCAAGCTGTGAGTGCAAGCCTTCTGCCCAACAAGATGGTGCTCTACAGCATCATGGTGCTCTCTGGTTCAATCTTCGTGCTCTACATTCACAGCAGCCATAGCCTTCAGCTGGTGATGTTGGACCTCTCCCACATTTATCCGCTGGTGCCAGTCACAGCCGCACTTCTCTTCCTCTTGGGACCATCCCTCAGTCTTCACGACAGAACTTCTCTTCCTCAACACTCTCCTCTGCAACATCGCCAGCAAAAAGGAGAAGGAGAAGAAGAAGAAGAAGAACAAGGAGTGGAATATGAGGATGAAGAGAACGCAGGCACTAGCAAGCAGCAGGTGATGAAGGGTTGGAGAAGGCGGAACAACGACCCTGCAGCTGTGCTCTTTTATCCGTTTTTTCAACAGAAAGATGCACCAGACGACGACGAAGTTCAAGTCTCTGCTTCTTTGTCAACAAAGACGTACGAACATTATTCCCTGTTGACAAGGTGCTACCATCGCATTAAACGATGGTACTATGCCACGTGTGACGTCCACTTCCACTGTAAGGATGCTCGGTGGAATCCGGTCCTCTATAACGTGTGCTTCTACATCTGTCCGTTCATGTTCGGACTGAATTGGTCGTACGCCATTCTGATCTTTCCCAACATCCTCATCTCCTCTCAACAAATGCAACAATGGGGCGGCAAGGAGGCTTCCTTGCTCACCGCCCTCGGCTTCCTCATCCTCTTCCTTCTCTCGCATGCCATCCGCTTCCTCCGCAGACAGTACGAGGGCAAGAGAACGCTGTACTTTTATCTCCACTTTTATCTCCTCAACCTCTTCATTCTCGGCACCGTCTCTGGCCTTGCTCTTGCCGCTGCCTCCTCCGCCTCCGCCTCCGCCTCCGCCTCCGGCGATACCGTACACATTCACCACTACTTCCTGGCCATGTTCTTCTTCCCCTTGACCCGCTCCAACAACTCCCTCTGCGCCTCCATCCAGGCCTTCCTTCTGGGCCTCCACCTGGACGGCATGGTGCGCTTCGGGGCGGACGCTTTGTGGAATGCAGGTGACGTCAGCGCCTGATCCCGAAATTTCCAGATTTAAATGAATTAACAATTTCCATAATTGATTAATTTTAAATGAATTAATACTCATAAAAGGATAAATACAAAAATAGAACAGAAAAGAAGTTAAAATTATTTTTGTTCTTCGCTACTTTTTTTTCGTCTGTTTTGAAACGGGTAACAGCAAAGCGAGAGAGAGAGATTGGAAATAACGCACGATAACCTACAGAAGATTCCACATTCAACATGAGCGAGGCAGAGGTAGAGCAGCCCCCCCATTGCTTTCAACCTTTTCGTTATTTATTATTTATTTTTTTTGGGGGTTGGATGGATGTGTTACTTACACCGAGAGATTTGTTATGTTTTTTTTTTTGTATGTAGAGGGTTTCGTCTGGTCAGATTCTCAACGTGGTGGTGGCAGGCCCTGGTGGTGTTGGTAAGTCAGCCATCACCGTGCAGTACTGTTCAGGCCATTTCGTAGAGGAGGTACCCGCTCCTTTCCTATTTTTTTGTCGTTTTTCTTTTATTTAAAATTCGCTAAAACAACAACTTCTGCTGCGTTTTTTTTGTCCCTCCACGATCACTCCAACTAAATCACAACAGTACGATCCTACCATTGAAGGTCAGATCTCCTTCCTCCCTTTCGACTCATAGGATCTTCTACTTTTTCTTTTTGGGTGGGCGCCATTCCTTCTAAGCCGAATCCTTTTTCTTTCCCTCTCTATTCCAAACAGACAATTTCCGCAAACAATGTTCTGTGGATGGCGTAGAGTCCGTTTTAGAAATTCTGGACACAGCTGGACAGGAAGAGTACAAATGTATGTTAAACCTCATCTTCTCTCCCTCTCCCTCTCCTCTCTTCTTTCTCCTCTCTTTCCTCTCTCTTGCCTGTTCTGATCGACGAATCAATTCCGTTCGAATCGTTGCCAACTTTTGGGGCTGGATGAACAGCTATGAGAGATCAGTGGATGCGCCCCGCTCAAGGCTTCGTGTTGGTCTACTCCATCATCGCCGAAAAGTCCTTCCAGGAGATCGCGGAGTTTAGGGACCAGATTCTGCGCGTGAAGGACACGGACCGCTGGCCCATCGTGCTCTGTGGCAACAAGTGCGATCTCCAGGAAGACAGAGAGGTGGAGAAGGCTAAAGGCGCCGCCCAGGCCAAGGAGTGGGAAGTCCCCTTCTTTGAGACCTCTGCCAAGACCACTGAGAACGTGAGCGAGGCCTTCTCCGAGCTCGTCAGACAGATCCGCAAGAACCCTGCTGGTAGCACTTCTGTAAGTTTTCTCTCTCTATCTCTCCTTGGGTTGTTTATTAGTTTGCTTAACCTCTTACAATCACACAGAGGCCCACCAAGAAGAGTGGAGGCAAGAGGTGCTTGCTCTTCTAAACACAAACCGTTAAAGTTTATTTATAGACCGTCTTTTGTGCACGCCATATCTTCCCTTATGCCCATATCTTTTATGCCGCCTCTCTTTCTTCCTCCCTTTACTCTTTGAAATTGTTGTTGTAACATAAACCCAATTATTAAAAACATCTTCTCCCTACAAACAACCTCTCTTTATTTTTCACGAAGTGGAAGAAAGGCTTTGTTTCTCCAAGTTCTCCACCACCACTTCCATCTCTTCCTCCTCCAGCTGCTCTGCTTGTTCTTCTCTTTGATGGCGTTGCTGTATCGTTTCTTTATCTTCTTCTTCTCGCCCTTCTTCCGTGCAGTGTTGCGTCCATAGAGCCCACTGCTGGTAGTATCTTTGCGGAAGCGATTGTGGACTCGTGATACGATTCCACCCACCCGCTCCTCCTTCTCCCGAAAAAGCAGAAGAAGATGGGGGAGAAAGGGAGAGACCAAGGTTATGGACCCAGTACTGCCAGTTGGAAGGATCCTCCAGGCTGATGTTCATCATGCTGGCGCAGACGAAATCCGCTTCCTTCTGTGACTGCTGTTGCAAAAAGCTTGGCAGGGAGGATGATTGATAAACGCATTCCTCCAATGCCGATATCAATCTCGTTTGTGGCTCTTCCTGTATCAGCCACGTTTCGACACAACCGATAAGAGAACATAGCAAGAAGAAAATTGAAGGAAGAAAGAAGACAGCAAAGCAGATAGAAGACAGTCGAAAGAAAGAAGATAGAAGAAGGAAACAAACCTGAGAAGCATCTCTTCGTATTTCGGATTGAAGGGAGTGCCAAGGAATGGGTCCGGTGCAAGCGTTGAGCACGAGGTCCTTTGGATCCTCCGTGATGCGAAGCTCGACGGCCATTCTCATACGATTGAGAGGAGAATAGCGAGAGGCCTCCTCCTTCTCCTTTTCCTTGGCTTCCTCTTCTTGAATGAACCGCCAGAAGAGGTTGTTTCCAAGGATCATATATTTAAACATGCTTTCTCCCTCCGCCAAGGATTGTGATGATAGCTGGCAAACAACAACGCCTTCATCGCTGTGAAGAGGAAGGGCATGGTCCATTGGGTTCCAGTTCATTCTCCAAGTCCGCCAAATCGCTTTGCTCCTCCGATTGCTATCGCTATTCGTATTTTGTTGCTCTTCTTGTTGTTCTTCAAAATCGAGTGCTGGAGGATTCTCACTACCAACACAGAAACATAGGCAACAAACAAAGTTAACAGTTTATCGACTTTTTTTGGAAACGGAAAGGAGTGGAGTACCTGGAAGCAGCCGGCATAGCGTCCTGTTCCTCTGCTGTGTAAAAACGTATGTTGTGAAGATAGTTGCGAGTGGCGATGATGGTGACGCGTGCTGGATGGTCTGATATCAAAAACATGCCTTCGTAGTCGTCGCTAATGGAGAAAAAGGACGAAGAAGAGGAGGAGGAGGGAGAGGCAAGGCCAGGAGAAAAGAATGTTGATTTTAAGAATTCAGAAGTTTCGGCCATATCTAAGCGGCGGTCAATGACAGCATTGTGAATCAAGTGCTCCCATCGCCGTCTCGTTTTGTAGATGGATATGGCAGGATGACGTCCGTGAGTCTGCTGCTTGTTGCGGAACTCCCAAAGGGAGATGACTGTTGTTCCTGTGGCCCTTGTTGCTATGTCGTTAGTATTGTTAATAGGCTGGTTACAACAGAAGAACCAGCTATCGGAGGTTTCAGAGGAAGAAGAAGAAGAAGAAGAAGAAGAAGAAGAAGAAGAAGAAGAAGAAGAAGAAGAAGAAGAAGAAGAAGAAGAAGAAGAAGAAGAAGAAGAGAAGGCGGAAGATGTTGTCAGATGTGCGTTGCTCACATGCAATGCGTGTGTGGCATAGTGTAGAGGTGCGATGGGAATTCGGCTGTTGGAATAGAGTACATAGTAATTCCTAATCTGTCCTTCTTTGAAGTTCAAAGAAGGATCCTGTTGTGCCTTTGTCTCCTTCATTGCTGTGTCCATATTCGCATGCTCCTCTTCCTCCTCTTCTTCTTTTTTGTCTTTACCCTTGTGTGAAGAGGAGGACGCGGAAGGATAAAGCTTCGAGCCTACAATAGGATAGATCCATTCTTCCTCTTCGGTGATGAGAGATGCTTCTTCTCCTTGCTGTAGAGGAGAGGAGATTGGTATCCATAAGTCTGGATGGTGTGTATTCTCTTCAAGTAGTCTTCCTCGTGCCTCAAGGCTCCAGGGAAGCCACTCGTGGACAGTACAAAGGTAGTCGTTGGGATCTATTGTGTTATAAACGAGCAACTTACAACTATAAATAAAAACAGCGTTAAGAAGGAGAAAGAGAATGTAGAACAAAATGACGAAACACATACTTGGAAGGATGAAGTTCCGTAAGTTGCAACAGACGGAAGTAAAACTGGCTCTTGTCTTTAGAACCAAAACGGAGATCCCACAAGTAGTTGGCTGGCAATATAAAGACAACCGAGTGACCACCATTATCACGTGCCAAGAGCTCCTTGCAAGAAACCAGCACTTGGTCGGTCGCATTTCGGTTGAAGGGAGTCAGCGTGACAAAGTCCTGGTACAATAGAGAATGAACCGTTTTGCACAGACGATTGGCGATGGGAGCCTTCAGCCTTTTCGTCTTTCTTTGTTGATACTTTGCCAAAGACTCGAGTAACTCTTCTCGTTGCGCCAACGTCAACTCAAGTTCCATGTCTTCCACCATAGACTTCAACACTATAAAATGGTTAAGCAAAAATAACTCTACAAAAAAAGGTTTGAAAAAAGGTACCTTCAGATGGGCTATAGCAAAGTGCTTCTTCGCCATCGCTATGGTTCGACGGTTTAGTTTGGTCCAACAACGAAAGATGGGATTTGACGCGTTGCTGCGTCTCCGCAAAGTAATGCTTACAAACGGACTTGATTTGTTGTTGTGCTATTTTCTTTTGTCCAGCAGCATACATAAACACAGCTCCTGTTTTTGAAAGTATAACGACCAAACGATAAACAAAAAGACCAAAGAGGAAAAAAACAAATAAATGCGCTCCTTACTAACCTTCAGCACCATGAAAAGCTTTGGCCTCCAAATGAAACGATACATCGGTTGGGAATAGAGAGACAACTGTCGTTCTTTTGGTGACTCCAGCAGCCTTCAGCATGCGTTGCACACTGTCCAACGGAACGATTGCATCATTCTCTTGTTTTGGATGTTTCTTTGGAAGCAAAGTCCCATTGTGATCTTCTCCAGCAGCACCTTCCAAAGAAGAAGGATGGAGTGGTCGAGTCTTGGGTTGCACCAAGTCTACATGACCCGTTAATTGATGGTATTCGTTGCGAATGACTTCAATAAGGGACTCTATCTCCTTCAACCGATGATTGCGTGACTCCAGCATTTTTTGTCGAAGCACATCATTCATCCGTTCGCTGCGACTCTGTTCAGCCTCCAGTTGCATTGTCATCATCAGCCGTTTCTTCATGGAGCCGCCCGCATGCTTTGCCATCAATTCTTGCTTATTACTCGTAGATGTGGTTATATCGAGGCTACTCTCTTGGGCTTGGCTTTTGAGAATGGACTCCTTTTCGGCAACCAGCTCATCCAACATTGCCACAACAGAATCCACTTCCGGTCTAAGCTTGCCAGTGCTTTGCAATATTTGCTCGAGTTTGCTTGCAACCTACGGAATACAAACGTTTTTGTTAACTTTGTGCACCTTACTTGCAGTCATCAAAGAAGAACTACGAACTGAAGGAATGCAGGAAGCCATCTTACTATCAGCAAGAAGAAAGATTTCAGGAAAGAGAGCAACCAAGTGATGGCCAAAGGAAACGGTTCCATCGCAAGTTAGGTTTCGCAGACCGGTAACGAACACTTGCATCACGAATTGATTTTCTATGCCCTCTCGCCAACGCCACACAAAAGAAGGTGACGAAGCATTTGTCTCAGTCGCATTCGAGGATGTGCCCTCCTCTTCTTCCTTTCCTTCTTTCATTCGCTTGTTGCTATCGTTGATGGTGGCTATGCCCATCATTTTAAGGAATGGCAGAAAGGTCTTCCGATAAAGTTTCATAATATCTTTGAGAATCTCGTTCTTAGTGGGAGGATTGCTTTGTTTTGTGCTTCGATTCCTCTTATCCACCAATACAGCAAATGCCTCTACCACTTTTGTGATGTTCCATGTGCCTTCCTCCTCCTCAACCGTACTTTCCTCGTGTGAAGCTCTCGAGGGAGATGGTGAGGAAGGATCGAAGAGAGGAGGTTTTGGTGTGACTTGAAGAAGGCTTCGCTCCCTCTGCTCTGCACTCTCAAAAAATGTGGCCTCTATCTTGTCGATGGCAGAAGATATCTGTGGCTGTGCGAAGAACAGTTCAACAGCTTCGGGCAAAGCGCCGATACCCGCATCGTTAGTACCACTGTGCTCGGCTTCTTCATCACCAATGAGCCCACGTAGGTCTCTTGCTTGGATAACTTCGCCTTCATCACCCTCTTCCTCTTCCTCTTCCTCCTCATATCTACAATTCTTCTTCTCTTCCTCGGATGCTTCGTGTTCGTCTTCCTCCTCTTCGTCTTCCTCTTCCTCCTCCTCATTTCCAGCATCATCCTCTATTAAGCCTAATGCACTCCCATCCACAACGTCCCCTTCATCCGTGTTCTGATGCGTGTTTTCTTCTGCAGACTCACTCGTCGAGCCATTTCCTCGAATGTTGAAGTTGCGGTACAGATGAAGAGTATAATGCGCCCATATGAAACGATACCTTCATTAATGAACCCGTTTCAGTCTAAAAAGCTCTTAAGAGAGAAAGAGAAAGAGAAAGGGAAAGAGAAAGAAAAAGAGAAACGCGAAAGAGAAAGAGAGAGCACCATAGCTCTAGTATCAGAGCCGCAAACCCAACACGAAGATATTCCTTATAGGAAGAACATGAAGTGTGGTTAAACCAGCTGCGTGCCGTCTTGACCCACCAAAGCTCCCTCTGATACTGCATGTAGTCTATGTTGCGTGTGTTCCTCCATGCCTCCTCCTCATAGAGCCCGAGTATGCGGTCCACTATTGTGAACTTTCTCCAGTTGCTCTTGTGTGTGGATGCGAGTTAGAAGAAGAAAGAGTAAAGTGCAAAGAGTGACGAGAGAGAATACCTGCAGCAGCTCCCGTTGGTTTACGGCTTGTTCTATCTTTTGCCACTGCTCCATGTAGAACAAAATGGCTTCCGGACCCAGCGCCTCCTCCTCCACCGGCGAGCTCTCCCTTTGGATGGCGGCGAGCCAGCGGAGGTACTCCTCCCTCCGCAGCGAGAAGGGCTCGGCGCGCTCAAAGCCAAAGTCCTCGTTGATGAGGCCCTCCAGGAACTGGCCCAGGCGGGAGTACTGCAGCATGTAGGCCACCGGAGGGCTCTGCAGAAAGAAAGTAAAGGGCTCGAGCTCGGCGAGAGAGACGGTCTTTCTTCGCTTTTGTTGTTTCGAGTTCGCTTTGCTGCGTTGTTGTTGCGGTGGTGGTTGAGCTTCATCCTTCTTTTCTGGGAGGAGTTGTTGTGAGGAGTGTTCGAGAGGAGGATCTTCCTCACGGCCCCGTTTCTGACCACGGCTCACGTCGGTCCCTGTTACTTCCATCCCTTGCCTTGCCCGTCTGCGCGTCTTGGCTTGAGCTTTCTTTTTGCAATGAATAATTTTCGAATCATTATTTTTCGTAGAATTAATTTATAAATTTTTTCTTGGAAGCTTTTACGGAATAGTGGGGGGGGGGGGCTGCGGATCGAATCCGATAGCTATCATTTTAGTTTTTTTTGAAAAAATAGACTGTAAATGGCTTGGGATCGAAGCGCGTTGAAACAATCTTTTTTTTGTTATTTGGTGACGTCACCACAAACACCAAACACGAAAAGTCCGAAAAAAGAAAGAGAGAGAAGCCAAGAAGACGAGGCCTTTCTCTTCTCCTCTTGGTTTTTTTTTTTGGGGGGTTTTCTTCTTGCAACGAAAAGAGAGCAAAAGGTTCCTGTTGTTTCCTCCATCTTTTTTTTTTTTGCTTCATTTTTTTTTTGAAAATTTCTCAAACGTTGTAATCTTTGGATATAAAAATATAGAAAGAAGCCAACGATGAGCTGGTGGAGTTCCATCAAGCAAAAGTTGCCTGATGGGTTGAGGCAGCTGCCCTCGCAGATTTATGGAGACCCGGCGGCCACACGGCAGCCTCGCATGCAGGGAACCATTGAGCTCTCCACAACCTTTTCCAGTCGCAGTCATCTTTGGGAGGAGCATGGTTCGCTTCTTTCTTCTCTTCTCCCTTCTATGCTTCTCTTCTGTTCCCTCTGTCTCCCTTTCTCTCTCTCCCTCTTTGCTTCTCTCTCTTCTTGCTCTGCGTCGTTCTCTCCATGCGTCTTTCTCTTTTCGCCTCTCTCTGCTCTTCTGGCTGTTTCTTTCTCAACTCATCCACCACTCCAAAACGCAAAAAAAAAAGATGGTTATACGTTTGACGAAGTGGACGAAGAAACGGTGGAAATAACGGAAACAAAGAGCACCAACGGCCAACAACAGCATCGACCCAGAAGGGTTTCCTCACTTCAACCGTCCTCCTCCGATTCCCAAAACTTGGACAGCTCTATATCCTTTCTTCTTTTCCTCCATCTTGCTTCTCTCTCTCTCTCTCTCCTCACTTTTTTGTTCCTTAACCTTTGGAATGAACGCTCCGTTGATGGAAGGATGGCTGGCCAAGCAAACTATTCTCAACACATTGCACAATCGCACTCCCTTTAAGAACCGTTACTTTATTCTCAAACGGGGCTGCCTTTATTATTACGCCGTTGTAGCCGAGGTACTCTTCCTTTCTTAGCTCTCACAGTTTCTCTTTTTTTTGTTCTCTTTGTCTCTTGTTGTTTCTCTCTTGGTGTGTCCTTCTTGCTTGCTTGCGTTTCTTTCTTCATCGATTCTATGCTCCTCTCTCTTAACATCATTTTTTTGTTTTGTTTTGTTTTAAATACAGACAACGATTACGTTGGATGACTTCATGGTTTGCAGGGAAGAGAGCTTATTACCTGTGAATCTTGGGACAGAGGGCATCGGCTACTTGCTCACGCTGATCTTAGGCAAAGGAGACGATTCTCCTATACCCTCGGCCAAGGGCACCTCCTCTACTTCCTCCTCTTCCTCCTCTTCTCCTGCTACTAGCACCATTTCAAGTCCATTACAATCGCCTTCTCCTGCTCTCAGCGACCGGAGAAAAACATCTTCCACAGCACCTTCAGCAACCTCCATTGCACAAACCACAGAACCAGCAAAGCTGTTTTTTGCATTTCATACAGAAACGGAGCGGAATGCATGGCTTTCTGTGCTAACTGATGTGGAACACGGGGATGAGACTAAGGTTTTATTCATTTTCTTCCACTTCTCTCTCTCTCCTCGGTCTCTCTCTCTTCCTTTCTTTCTCTCATTTACAGTGGTTTTTTGTTTCCAGGAAATGAAAGGGTGGGTGCTGAGCAGAGAAGGAGAGGGAAGAATATGGAGGCCACACTATCTTACCCTTAAAGGCACCAAATTAGAGTATCACCGCAGAGATCGAAAGGTTTGTTCTTCCTTCTCTCTCTCTCTCTCTCTCTCTCTCTCTCTCTCTCTCTTCCGTTCATAATAAACAACGATTGTCTATTAAAATAGGGTTACTTTCCTTTAACGGGCTGTGAAGTTTGGTCCAATGATGGCTTTTCTTTTAGCATACGTGCTCCCAACGGCAAAATACTGAGCATCAACACCGCCACGCAAGAAATAAGAGATGAATGGATGGTTAAGCTGGAGCAAGTTATTGCCTATCTTGAAAAGAAGGACACGAGCGACGTGCACTCCAAAATTAGTGGCCAGAACATCTCCTATGCTGAAGAACGTACGTCAATCCGTCTTCATTCCTGCTTGGTTCTGTAACTTTTATTTTGTGTGTTGTTCCTTTTTTTCTTCTCTCTCTCTCTCTCTCTCTCTCATATTATTATTTATGTTTCCTTTGGATGAAACGTATTCAAACTTGTTTATTGCAGTGTTAGAATATACCAATCGAGTAAAAGATTACTTGGAGCACGAACGACTGCAAGTGGAAGCTCGCATACGGCATAACATAGAACACGACATAAAGCCCCCTTTGCAAGGCTCAGATGGCATATATCGCATTATCAGTTTAGACGGCGGTGGCATGCGAGGCGTACGTTGTTTAACTTCGTCTCTCCTCTCTCTCTCTCTCTCTCTCTCGCATTGTGCATACTTTTTTTGTTTAAGTGCGAAATATAACGAAAAACAAACAGGTAATGAACTGCATAATACTGGATAGATTGTTGAAAGTATTTCCAGATCTGTTGTCTCGAGTGAACATGTTTGTAGGAACTTCCAATGGAGGTACCTGTTTACTTTTTTGAACTGTTTCTTTTTGACTATCCTATTGTTTGCATTAACTTGCAACTATCAAAAAAAGGCATGCTCGCAATGGCATTTGCCTTTGGCTACAGCCCGGCCGTATGTAGGTCCGTCTTGGAGCTCTCTGGCCGTCATGTCTTCAAACGAGAGGGGTCAGCCGCTGGTTACGGCATCAAAACTGCCAAGTTCTCCAGCGCTCCTCTCGAGATCCTCTGCAGAGAGATTTATGGCAAACATACCCTCTCCAATTGCTTCACTCACGTGCTTTTGCCTTCTCTCCTGTTGGATAATGGCTCTGCTGTGCCAATGAAACGCTCTTGTGAGACGCGATACTATCACAACCTTCCGAGAAAAGCCAGAAGGAGTGGTAGCCAAAGCGTCAGCAACAGAAAAGTGCGAGCGGTGAGCGTGACGGTGAATGGAGAGGAGAGGACGAACATTGTGAACACAGTCCGAGTCTCTGTTGGCGATTCGGCTCGCTATCCTTATCAAAGTTATTCTTCAACAACTTCATCGGTCGAAGGAGAAGAACGAGTTGCAACATTATCTTCATCCGAGGACGAACTTTCGACAAATCGTGAAGAAGAAAAAGAGCGGAGAGGCGAAGAAATAACAAGTTTAGAGAACAACAGCGAAACCACAAAAGAACAAAACGAAAAAGAAGCGAAAGATTCTTCTGAAGAAAACGGCCCAACTGAAGAATCGCCCAACAATAACAAGTGCAAAAAAGCAAATGAAGATGAAGAAGAGATGGAAGAAGAATATAATCCGATGATCAACGAGCTTGCTTCTGATGTTGTTCTTCGAACAGCGGCGGCGCCCACTTACTTTCCGAGCTTTCAGCAACACGTCGATGGCGGCATGTTTGCCCACGACCCAGCCAGCGCTGCACTGACGTATGCCATTAGTCCCAATTACTTGGCCAAAAACTTGAAGGACGTTCGTCTTTTGTCTTTTGGCACTGGTTTGTTTGTTTCTTTTCTTGTCGTTTGTTTTCTTCTTCCTTCTCTCCTTCTCTGCTCTCTGCTCTCTGCTCTCTGTTCTCTCGTCGTTTTCTTTTTTGCTTTCTCACTGTCAACGTCAATAAAGGCAAAGTGAATCACTATTACGAAGATGAGAACCACGACTGGGGCTACGTGCAATGGGTGCCCAAGCTAACCAACCTCCTCTGGGACGGCATGATCATGCACTCGGAGAACATCTGCAGGGAGCTCCTGGGAGAGCGATACTATCGCTTCAACCCTGTGTTGGAGACGGAGATCGCTCTAGACAATCCGCTCGCCATTCCAGAGTTGGTGGAGACGGCGAAGAAGTTGGATCTGTCGGCACTTGTCGAGTGGATTGGAGAGCAGTTTTATTCTCCTTCTTCTTCTTCTTCTGCCACTTAACCTCAGTTTTGTGTTTTGTTATTTTGTCGCGTTACATACACTTTTCTTTCTCTTCTTTTGTGTTCACGTTCTCCCTCCACGCTTTCTTTCTATCCAAAGTGTTGCATGTACTCAGAGCCCTGGACCTTCAACTTCAAACACACATTCTCCACTTTCTGCAAGCTCTGCGCCATCACTTCAATCTTGCTCCCCAAGTCTCCTCCTCTTCCTCCTCCTCGACTTCCTCCTTTTCTTGGCAACCCTTCAAAGCCCTCGTGAATGCTTCGTATGAACTGACAGAGGGAGAGAATCTCCTCCAAAGCAACCCCTTTGCTGGCCCAACTGACTGCCAACCGCATCAACTCGCCTGTCAGGTCGGCGATCCCCAAGAGGTAGTCCTCTAGAGTGAGCAGCTCCCCAAAGCCGGAGCGTTGCTTGACTTCATCGTGAGAGATAAGGACAGGACCCTCTTCCACGTATTTGAGAAAGGAGATTGCTTCCACGTATTCTTGTACTCCTTTTTTTTTAAAGTTGGTGTTAGGAGAAAGAAGAAAGAATAAGAAATAAGAACAAGAAGAAGAACAAGCACAAGCACAAGAAGAGGGAAGCGAGCCTAACCAGGGCTAAAAGCACGTTGATACCGCCACCTCTCCTGCGGTTGCAGTCCGCTAACCTCCTCCCTGATCCGCGCCAACAGCTGGTGCACCCGCTCCAAGTCCTCCTGGGCGCGCTCCACTTTGGCCTCCCTCTCCTCGTCTGCGCGCTGCAGCAGAAAGATGACCCGCTTGCTGCCTATGGTGACGTCCCTGCTGAGCTTGACGAGGCGCTCGTAGCGGTCGTGGATGTCGTCCAGGTCCTTGGCGTAGCCCCTGAAGCGCTGCATCAGCTCCCCGTTGGGGTTCACCTGTTTCAGCCGTTGCTGCAGCAGCTCCTCTCTTTTGCTGTTGAACCCTCTCACGTCGAATTCCTCTTCTTCTGCCGCCCCTTCGTGCTCCTGTTCTCCTTTTCTTCCTCTTCCTCCTCTTCCTCTTCCTCCTCTTCCTCCCCGTCCTCCTCGTCCTCCTCTTCCTCCTCTCCCTCCTCGTCCTCTGCCCCTACCTTCTGCTTCTTCTTCCGCAAGAGGAGCTGGTTCCTGAGGTTCATCCACCTTTCTCTCTTCGTCCTGTTCGTTTAGCATCATCTTTTGAACCTTTTTCCCTCTCAAGTCTTCTTCTTCGTTTTGTTGTGATGCAACCACGTCGCTCTTCTCTGTGGTGGTGTCCGTGCCTGCAGTAACAACCGTACCCTCTGCTTTTCGTTTCATCAAACCAAAAACTTTTTTCTTTCTTCTCTGTTTTTTTCTGTCCGCAAAAAAACTTCTTGCCGACATACATTCTTTACATTCTTCTTACCATTTGTCTAATCAAAATTATTGTCGACACACACGCTTTGAATTCTTTTCATTTCTAACAATTTTTGCATAGCTTAGAAAGAAGAAAGATGAAGCGCGTTAGGGTGCTGTCAGGCGAGGCCTCTTCTCTCCTGCGGGGCAACGACCGCGCCGAGTTGCCGCCTCATCTGTTCAAAGACCTAAACTTTCTTCCCTTCCAATCGCTACAAGTCTGTTCTTCTTCTGAGGAAGCCAAGCCAATTTGTTGTTGTTGCGAAGCGGCCATCGACGAAACGTTGCCATCGGATACGATTCGCCTCACTCCGCTCTTATGGGAGGCGCTTGGGTCTCCATCTTACCTCTGGATCAAACCTTTTCCTCCCTTTGCGTTGTCTTCTTCAAATGGTTTCTCTCCTCTTCTTTCTGCTCCCTGCTCTCTGCTCCCTGCTCCCTGCTCTCTGCTCTCTGCTCTCTGCTCTCTGCTCTCTGCTCTCTGCTCTCTGCTCTCTGCTCTCCGCTCTCCGCTCTCCGCTCTCCGCTCTCCGCTCTCCGCTCTCCGCTCTCCGCTCTCCGCTCTCCGCTCTCTGCTCTCTGCTCTCGTTCTTGTCGTTGCTTTCTTTCTTTCTTGTCGTTTCTTTCTTTCTTTCGTTCTTTCTTCTCATCTTTCTCATCTTGCTTCTCTTCTCTTCTTCACCAGTGGAAAGAGTAACGGTGGTTGTGACCACCACCACAACAAGAAGAGCCAACCTGGGCAGCTTCTTCCAGGAGGACCAGGCGCTGAGGGCCACGCTGGGCCACGCCATCCAACGTAAGATGACGAGAGCGAGCGGGGGCCTTGTGGCCAAAGGGCTTGTCTTTGTGGTGTCGCTCTTGGGCCAGGTCTTCTTGTGTCGTGTGGCCGACATCAAAGCTTCTCCGCAAGAAGAAGAGGAAGGTGCAAAGGGTTGGAGGAAAGCGAGCGCAGCCACGACAAGGTGGAAAGTGGTCGTGGAGAACTCGCTGCAGGCCGAAGGTGGAGGGAGGGAAGGAAGACGCCCGGAGGAGAGAGTTGTGGTGGCTGGTCTTGCTGCTGAAGAAACTGAACTTCGTAGATTAATAGGTTTGTTTTATTCTTTCTCCTCTCTTCATTCTTCTTGCTTCTTTC
>JAVKOQ010000454.1:0-36218 GCA_031835245.1 Balamuthia mandrillaris | reverse complement strand
TAGAACCTCTATGGTACGAGGTTGTGAAAATAGGGGATTAGTTTTTTATAATTAGCACGCTCCTGAGTTTGTCGAAAGAGAGAAGGAGAGGGGGGAAAAAAGAAGAGCGAGAGAGCAGAGTGATGAAAGCAAGAGGGAACGAGAGAGATTTAAAGAAAGAAAATCTCCAGGTCGCTGTGTACCTGGGTTTGGAACACGGCAGGAAGAGCGCGGTTCAACGAGGTAGAACTTGAACGGACGGAAGTAAGCATCGTGCAGCAGCGACTTTTGATTTGCTTGCAAGGTTATGTTTTTTTTTTTTTTTAAAAAAGAAGAAGACCGTCGGGCTTACACAACCTCCCTTTTTGGTTTCGTACGCCTTCACCCCCTCTCGTGTTCTCTCTCTCTTCTAGAAATGAACCCCTTTTTTTTTTCTCTCTCTCTCTCTTCCTCCTGCTGTCCGCAATTTTTTGTGGTGCGAGTTGATGGGGTGACTCCTCGTAAATTCTGGACCATCAAACGAACCGCTAACCCTAACCCCAACCTCTTTTTTCTTCTCCCCAAACCCTAACCTAACCTAACTGCTTCTTTTTCGTTTTTCCGCACCCCAAATAGACAACAAAAATCAAGAGAGAGCAAGTTTTGCCCCTAACTTGGTGATAGTGAAGAGAGGGCGAAAAAAAAAAAAACAAACAGCACACGAAGATGGAGGGTGGGCTGTCGTTCTCTGGAATAAGCGGAGGGTACCAGGCCCTCGTGGATGCCATCGTTCGCCCGCCCCGCTTCACCTACGACGTCGAGGACCTCGGCCCCGCCCGCTTCCGGATCGGACGCCGCCGCTTCCAGCGGACCGACCTGCGGGTCACCAACGAGCGAGGACACGCCCTGCAGCTCAGCCACTACGAGCCGCTGAGGGAGGAGAGGCCCTTCGAGCGGCTGCCTTGCGTCATCTACCTCCACGGCAACTGCGGGTCCCGCATGGACGCCCTTGATTGTATTCCTATTTTGCTCCCCTACAACATAACCCTGCTCTCTTTGGACTTTTCTGGTTCTGGCATCTCGGAAGGTTGATATTTGATCAGCTCCTCCTTTGTTTCTGTTCTATTTGTCTCTCACCATCTACTTTTTTTCAAATTGTTGCACATAACTAGGCGAATACGTTTCTTTGGGCTATTTTGAAAAGGACGACCTCGCGAGCATCGTACAACATCTACGTGACACTGGCACTGTCTCTCGAATTGGTTTGATCTCTCCTCCTGCTCCTTTTGCTTCCTCCTCTCTCTCTCTCTCTCTCGATATTGCTTTGTCTTTCATGTCCTCTCCTCTCTCTCTCTCTCTCTCTCTCTCTGCCTTTCTGTCTTTCACTTTCTGTCTCATTTACTGTGTCTGATGTGGCACTAAATGGTTCATCTATAATACAAATAAAGGTCTGTGGGGACGTAGCATGGGTGCTGCCACTAGTTTGCTCTATGGCCAGATAGACCCCTCTATTGCGTGCATGGTGTTAGATAGCCCATTTTCCAGTCTTACAAAGGTGGCTAAGGAGCTTGTAGAGAGTGCTCAGGTTAGCTTTTCTGCTTCTTTTGTACCCTTCTGTTCTGCTCTTCTTCTCTGTCTTTGCGTTGTTGATGAGCAAATTGACTTAATGTTTTCTTAAGGTCAAAATACCGAAAATGATGGTGAACCTCGGATTGCGAATGATACGAAAGACTATACTCAGCAAAGTCAAGTTTGATATTAAGTAAGTTCAGTTGCCGTTTTAATTTGTTTGTTTCTTTCCTCTTTCTTATCGGTTTTTTCTCTCTCTCTCTCTCTCTCTCTCTCCCCTAGCAAATTAGAGCCAATTGCAGCGGTGGAGTCATGCTTCATTCCAGCCCTCTTTGCTCATGGTAAAGACGATACATTCATCGGTGTTCACCACTCCAACGAACTGTATGTGAACACTTTCTCCTCCCTCCCCTCGCAAAATATCTCTAACAATGCCACAGGTATGCAAAATACGCAGGAGACAAAAACCTTATCCTTGTGGAAGGAGATCACAACTCTGCTCGTCCTCGCTTTTTCTTTGATTCAGTCACTATCTTCTTTCACAATATGCTGCTGACTGAGGAAGAACAACGTACCCTCTCCTCTCTCTCCTCTCTCTCTCTCTCTCTCTCTCTCTCTCTCTCCTGACAATTTTCGTTTAATAGGAGAAAATGAAAATGGAACCGGACGGAAAAAATCAGACGCTGCTTCAGAGCCGTTAACAAATAACGTACCAGATGGTTGGAATCTCTCATCTTAATCTTTTCTTCCTTTTCGTTTATTTTATTTTATTTTTTTTTTTGTTGTCGTTAACTGAAGTGTTTTGATGTGATGCAATAGAAGCGGAAGTATATAACCGGCCGCGGCAACCCCTAGAAGAACCAACCACAGAAGAGTTGGAGGAGGAAATGCTCCGGCAAGCCATCTTCTTGTCATTGCAAGAGCAAGGCAGTGATTTGTTCACAAGGCATGCACTTTTAATTCTTCCTCCTCCTCCTTCCTCTTCTCTCCTTGTTCTTTTTCTTCTTCTTCCTTGCTCTCTTCTCATTCTCTCTCCTTCTGCTTTCTTCCTCGTACACTGTATATTAACTTCCTTTTATTTCCCTAATCTTTTTTTACTTTTGTTTACCAACCAAGCAGCACGACGCAACAAGAATCCTGAACATGTGAATGAAGTAATAACCAAAGCTTCTGTGTTCGTCGTTGTCTGTTTATGATGTCCTCCATCTCATCATCTGGCTTTGATGTTTTTTTTTGGCTTTAACTGTACTGCAATCATTTTGATGATGACTGAAGGCACTATGGAAGATGACAAGACGAACGTGACCGTGAACGAGAAGAAGCATTTTTGTCATGTTTGTTGTACTTTTACCTTCATGTGCTATTATCACTTATTTATTTTGCCTGGTTTGTTCCGTTTTTGTATCTGTTCTCTCTCTCTCTCATTACTTTTATCCATCAAGAAAAGGCTGAGCTTCCCAACTACACTGATACGCCGTCGCCTTGTCCAGAGCACTTGGCAACACCTTCAACGATCGTACCACCACGTCCTTTCATCGTAGGCAGACACTGTCAGCCAACAAAGAAGAGAAGCAGGAGGAGGAGGGAAGAAGAAAAAAAGAAAAAAAAGAGGAAGACGAAGAAGAAAGCAACCTTGAACTGCATCTCGGAACGATAACGAGAGAGACGTTCTTCCAAGAAGTCGATTGCATCACGCAACGAAAGAGAAGAGGCCGATGTTGGAGAGAGCAGAGAGTGGACGCCGTCGTTGCTGCTGCTGCACAGCTGAGTGGCTTTGCGTTTCGTCTCGTTGCAAAGTTCCTCCAGTTTGTCCATCACGCTCTCAACTACAGTAGAAAAGAGGTGATACCATTCAGCAAAAAGGAGAGAGAGAGAGAGAGAGAGAGAGAGAGAGAGAGACGCTACATTCGACCAACAAAGAGCACAGCTCCTGGTAGGCCTTCTCCACTTCGAAAGCGCTTCGGTCGGCCGCTGTCTCAGCAACTTGTTGCTGGTGGTTTGCTGTCCCTTCTTTCGTGGGTGCCGCCGGCAACACCGCTGCACGATATTTGTGTGCTCTTGAGAAAAGGGTTCTTTTTTACAGAAAAAAAAATGCAAGCAGGTTACCGATGCTGGAGACCAAGGTCTGGAACACGGGGAGGCTTTTCTGCTGTAGCTTGGCCCATTGCTCCAGCAAGCGTTTTTCTTCCTCCAGCGCAGAGTCCCCTTCGCCGGACATGTCATGCAAAAACCCTTGTCCACGTTTGATGACTTTGAACCGCCAGGCCAGGAGGAGGAGAGAGGAGAAGGTCGATGTTTGCTGTGTTTAGCACCCAATCTCTTCTTCTCGTCTCACCTCCCCTTCCCTTACTTGTTCCACAATTGCTGTACCTTTTGTGCACCATTGGACATCTTCACGTCGACATGAATGAAATAATAGCCTAGAACGAAATGACTCCTCAACCATTTTCTTTTTTTCTATCGGCAAAAGAAAGAAAAGTAGCAAGAGGGAGTAGTCGCTGATTCTTCGTCTGCCTGCTACTGCTACTGCTGCTGCTGCTGCCACTTCGCTGCTTCGGCCGCTACCGTGTGAAGGTTTTCACGAGTTCAACAAGCAAGTGCGAAGAGGCGCCCCTCTCCATCCCTCTTCAAATCGCAAAGAAATGTTTCAATGGAAGCGGTTCAACTTCTTTGACAGGGAAGTGGTCAAAGAAACCGGCACGGATCAACCGCACCAACTCTTTCAGGTAGTTTTTTTATTCGGGATCTTCTCCGTTTGCTTTCTTCTCATACAAACTTCTAACCTCTCCTGTGACGACCAGAAATTGGCCATCACCTGCAGTTCTAGCGGTCGTGGTAACCTCATCTTTGGTGATATCCTTTTTAGCGTTCGAACTTTTCTCTCTTTCCTTTATTTCGTTCTTCGTTTCTCTTTCGCTCTCTCTCTCTCTCTCTCTCTCTCTCTCTCTCGCTCTCTCCCTCTCCCTCTCCCCCCCCCTCTCTCTCTCTCTCTCTCCTCAGCAAGAACAATTGCTTGCGCCTTAACTTGGAACGGCTGCTCCTTTGCTTTCTGTTTGTTGAATGATTACATGCGGAAGGTTTTCTGAACTTGGTGGACCGAGACTTCAAAGTCTACAGCTTTCAGGCCTACAAGCGTACTGTGACCCACATGGAACAGCTCAAGCAGCAGAACATCCTCGTGACGGTCGGCGATGACGAGGAGGCCATTTGTCCCACTCTCAAAGTTTGGCGAACGGACAAGACGGACAAGACTGGCAACCCTCTTTGTTTGCGTGCCATTCGCATTCCCCAAACCCCTCCTGTGCCTGTACCTTTTTTTCTCTCCTCCTCTCCTCCTCTACATGTTTTTGGCTGATGCAATGGTTGTCGTAACAAAGGTAACATGTCTAGCGGTTATGGAGGACTTGGCCCTGTTGGCGGTTGGCCTTTGCAATGGCGTTGTTATAGTCTTTCACGACATACAGCGAGACCGTACCCCCAAACAAACACTGTTAAAACCCGATTCAGACAATCCAGTTACAGGTTCTCTATTTTTTCTTCCCTCCCTCCTTTGCAAGAAGATCCACTTCTTGTTTTTAAGTATAACGTTTTGTTAACACCCTGTATAGGACTGGGCTTTTCGGAGAGCAGAGCACTGGGTACCTCTCTATTTGTTACAACAACTGACTCCGTAGTTGCCTATCGTATAGACCAGCGTCACACCAAGGTCATTTCTTCTTCGCTCACACATCTTTTTGCTGTTACTATCTTACTTAATTGTTCATCTGCTTTATGTAGGAAGTACTTGACGATCGTGGATGTGAGTTGAACTGTGCAGTAATGAGTGATGCCAACGATCTTTGCGTTGCTAGAAGCGAGGTTTGTCAAAGCGTCTTTTAAACATTCAGGTATTCCAATGTAACTCCTTATTATTGTTCCAAAGGCTGTTTACTTTTATGAAGCGGAAGGAAGAGGTCCCTGTTTTGCCTTCGAAGGAGAAAAAAAGATAGTGGCATGGTTCCGTGGCTACCTCATAGTAGTGGGTCAAGATGAACAAGGTGGCGGACGGGCAGCAGCGGGGCCCTCCACAGCTGCCCCTGCTGCACCTGCTACTGTGGCAAGCTCATCTGCTGGACAACCTAAGATGAACACTCTTACTATTTATGACCTCAAAAACAAGTTTGTGGCTTGTCGTTTGACCTTCCAGAGCGTCACGCACATCGTCTCTGAATGGGGCTCTATCTTCGTGCTTACTCAAAGCGGAACGGTTCTCTCTCTCTCTCTCATTCTCATTCTTTCATTTTGCTAATTTTACGTTGTTCGAATTGCAGCTGTTCCAATTAGAGGAAAAGGACACACAAACCAAATTAGAAACATTGTTCAAGAGAAATCTGTATCCAGTTGCCATTGCTTTAGCACACAGCCAAAACTATGACTACAACTCCATCATTGACATCTTCCGGAAATACGGAGATCACCTTTATGGGTATGATGACGCATTACTTGACTTGGCTCGTGCATGAGTGTTTGCTCACTTTGTTTTATAGCAAAGGAGACTATGATGGAGCAATACGCCAGTACCTACGTACGATCGGCCGGTTAGAGCCTTCCTATGTGATTCGTAAGTTTTTGGATGCCCAACGCATTCACAACCTTACTTCTTATTTGCAAGCCCTGCACGAGAAAGGACTCGCCAATCCAGACCATACCACTCTCCTTCTTAATTGCTACACCAAATTGAAGGATGTGCAGAAATTAGATGAGTTTATCAAGGCAATTATATCATCTTTTCCCCCCTCTTTCTCGGATGTTCACTTTTCCTTTTCGCTTTCTCTATTCTCCTTTCCCCCTCCTTCCCCTTCTCACTTGATTTGTTTCTTACACATTTATTCTCGAACTTAATGTCTGAAACACCGCAAACAGACCGACTCTGACGCAATGAAATTTGAGGTTGAGACAGCGATTAAAGTTTGCAGACAAGCCGGTTATTATGAACACGCTCTCTATCTTGCAAGGAGACACAACGAGCACGACTGGTACATAAAGATACTTTTAGAGGACCTTAAGGACTACCAGAATGCTTTGGAATACATCACAACATTAAACTTTTATGAGGTTATCCTGCTCGTGCACATTAGCAAGTTAAATAATTGCTAACAAACTTTGTTTTTGATTTTAGGCGGAAAAGAATTTGAAAAACTATGGTAAAATACTTGTTTCGTTCCTACCCAAGCAAACAACGGACCTTTTGATGGACCTTTGCACGAATTACAAGCCAAAACGAGGCCAAGGAGGTACTTTCGTTGCCCTGGAGTTTTTCTTCTTTCCTTTCGTTATTTTTATTTTTTTCCTTTCATTGAGTTTTCTGGTTTTGCTGACAATTTCCAAAAAGATACCTCAACACTAAGAGAAGAACAGTCGCAACTCAGTCACGGGACAAAGGCAAAGGCTGCACCAGAGGAGTTCATACACATTTACGTCAAACAGCCCGAGTGGCTAACCACTTTTTTGGAGTTTATAGTCACACAAGGAGAGGTGTCCAGCCTCATTTACAACACTCTGCTCGAACTATATCTACGGCACGAGGTTCTCTCTTTCTCTCTCTCTCTCTCTCTCTCTCTGAGTCTTTAAGAAAAAACATTAATCAGAATTTTTTCCTGATGCAGGAAGGGCAAAGTCCTGAGGACAGGCTTGAGCGTCTCAAGAAAGCACAATCTCTTCTTGTAGACCCGAGGGTACTGCTAAGCTTTATTGTTGACCATCTATCATGTCTTCCCTCACACTCATATCGACTCATTTGTTCAATAATATAGGCTCATTTTGATGAAGATCATGCGCTAGTGTTAGCCCAAATGCAAGACTTTAGGCAAGGCATTCTTCATCTCTACGAGAAGTTAGAGCTGTACCATGAAATTGTACAGTATTACATGGAGAACAACGAATACGAGGCGGTCATTGAGTGCTGCAAAAAATATGGGTACGCTTCTTGCCTCTTGTTCTACGTCCCCCCCCCCGTCCACCTTTTGACCTGAACGTGATTATATCATTTGTTGATGATGTAGTGACAAGGACCCCAATTTGTGGGTGCAAGCATTGTCCTACTTTGCTGGGAGAGATGAAGATTGTCAGGCCGAAATCATAGAAGTACTAAACAGTAAGCATTTTTACATTTTCTGTTTCCCTTGGCCTTCTTCCTTCTATCTTTAAGTCTTATCCTCCTTTCATTCTTCTTTCTTCATTTATTTGTTGCCCTAATTTGCGCTTTCTTCATGTAGACATCGATCGCGACAATCTGCTTCCTCCGCTTTTGGTTATACAAATCCTGTCTCAAAAGTCCACCACCACTCTTAGCGTAGTAAAGGACTACATCGTACAGCGATTACAACAACAAAACCAACTTATTGCTGAGGTATACATACAATCACTTCTCTTCTCTTCTTTTTTTTCCTCCTCACCATCAACTTCTCTCTCTCTCTCTCACTATAGGATCAGCGCCTCATACGCATGTACAGTGATGAAACGGACAAAATGAGAAGAGAGATGCATGAGTTAAAAACTGGGTACAAAACGCTCCTTTTTGGTCCTTTTTAAAATCCGTTTCTCTCATTTTCTTTCTGTGGATAAGTGCAAAAATCTTTCAGGAAAAAAAATGTACGGGTTGCACAGGACCGCTGGACCTCCCCTCCATCCACTTCCTATGCATGCACTCCTTCCACCAGCGCTGTCTGGGAGAAAACGAGAAGGAGTGCCCCGTGTGTGCCCCTAACAACCGCAAGATATCTGAAATCAAGAAGGCCCTTGAAGAGAATGCGGGTCAACATGACCAATTTTTCAAGCAGGTTTTTTTTTTTGTTTTTTCGTTTGTTGTTTGTTAGTTTATTGTTGTTGTTAACATCTGGCGTTTGTACAGTTGGAAGGATCAGCGGATGGTTTCCAAACGGTTGCAGAGTATTTTGGAAGAGGGATTTTCAGTCCAGCTGGAGCAAGCAGTACGCGCAGTGGTGGTGCCAGTGGAAGTCTTTCCTTCAAGTGAAAAGAACCCCGTTTTTTGTCGATTTTTTTTTGGCTTCTTGAGGAGAGGGGTTGGTCGTGATGGTTTTGCTTTGCAGTTTGATCTCCTCATTTGCTTAAAGGGTGACGAGTGCGGGGAATAGAGCGGGTGGGGGTGGAGGGAGTGGTTGTGGTGGAAGGCACGACATCAATGCGGATGGTGGGGGTGCATTGGGTAGCAGGGAGAAGCACGTCGTCCTCCGGAGAGAGATCCACAAATGGCACCCTATTGATTCCTTCGTGGATGGGCACCCATGAATCTGGCGGCGAGGGCGGAGGGCTCAAAAGGAAGGCCTTTTCTTGTGGCGGGATGGACAAGCGCGAAGCACACAAAGTGCTTTCCTCTGTGCCCTGTAAATGAAACAGTTAACGGGGTTGTTTGAAAAGCTGAGGAGGAGGGGCAACGAAAGGGCTCTTTAACGTACAGGACCAAATGCCACTGCATGCCCCCGTTGTGTGAGAATATCTTTGGCAATGGTGGCAGCTAATGGGAGAGAGTAAGTGATATGTGTTCAAAAAAACAGCAGAAAGTACGGTCATAAACATACCTTCTATTGAGGGCAAGATCACCAGCGCTTTACCTTGTTTAAGATACACTTTCAAGTAGCATACTTCAACATAAGGCTGAAGTGATTGTTCTAAAGATTGACCCCAAGCTTCTTCGCCAAGTGTCTCTCTACAGCAATAAGAGTTCGCAAACGTTAACAACCTACCTAATCAATCGCACAACAACAAAAGATCTTATACCGGTTACAGCTCCCGTTGGAATGGTTGGGTCTTTGCACCACAAGAACGTTGCTTGTGTCCATCTCCTCTCCTCTCCTCTTGTTTTTGTTTATTGGCTATCTTGGTGGACTAAGCCGCTCAACCTCGTAGGTACTACAGTATCTCGAGATCTGAGTTTAAGATCTTGGCGGAGTTTTTGAAAATAGGAAATTTTTTCGTATATATATTCCTATTGGTTCTATTTATTTTGTCTATCAGTGGCACAGAGGTGTTCTTCTTTGTAAAGAATAAACTTATCTCTGTGTAGCCCCGACCCTTACTGCCACAAACGGGAAAAAGTTTTATTTAGTTTCAAGAAGTTAAAAACCAACACTTGCGCACACCGTAGTGCTGATATGTAGAGATAAACACCTGAAAAATGAAAGCTGGGCCATGGATGAAAAGGCGTAGAGCTTCAGGAAAAAATAACACAAAGCAAGATTCCGTCATAAGTCTACTCATAACAGCAGCAAAGATTTTTTTTTGAGGAGTCATTGGTGTTTTGAATGAGGGGTCCAATTGGAAGTGGTTCTAGGGGGCAATGGAGCTATTATGTTGAGAGCAGTGTTTGGGGAACAAGAAAAAAAGAAATCCAGGGGTACGATGCAGCGTTCTTCTTCCGCTACTGTCTTGTTGGGGAGTTATGTGGTGGGGGTAAACGCGGCCAGTGCCGGTCTTTTTTACTATGATAAGCAGAAAGCCTTGCGGCACGAATGGAGAGTACGGGAAAGCACATTGCAGCTAAGTGCGTTAGTTGGCGGCTGGATAGGGGGCCTATGGGCCATGCAAACCTTCCGCCACAAGACCAAAAAACAAAGCTTTCTCAACGTCTACTACTCTGCGATGGCGGGCAACATATTGGGAACGGTGGCTCTCGTACGGACCAGAGCAGGCAGGCAGATCATGGCAGAGCTTGTAACCAAAGCGGGCAGCACAGGTGCACGGTTCCAAGGAAGGCGGACGCCGACCGGCGGCAGCAGGTGGAGGGGCTAGTTGTGTCGACACCAAAGCACAAGGGGGGGGAAGCAGTTGAAAGAAAAATTCGTTTGTTTTTTTCGCGGTAACGCCCGAAAGAGAGACTTCCGCACACGAAAAGCTTGGGGACCCCTGCTGCTGCTGCTCGCGCACGTACACCCAAATAAAAGCGCATTAAAAACAGAATTCCTTCCTCAAAGCCAAGTGCCACCGGTTTACTTTCGTGTCCGCTGTACATTTGCGCAGATGGAAGCCCCGTCTTACAGCTTTACAATGGAAGCCTTGCCATTCAGCTATGAGTTTGGCACCCTTCCTGCACCGCCAGAGCCCGCTGCCTCTCCTAGAGGCGAGCGCGAGCAAGCGCCTGCCGCAACAACGACTGCGGTGCCAGTTGGCGGCCTTGCGCCTCCACACAATGGCTACACCTTTGCCCCTGTTGCCGCGTTAATGGTTTGTTCTCTTGTTGTTGTGTTGCTTCGTGGTATGTGTACGCCCCTTCAGCTGAAAACGTCCTTCCTATAGGCAACCTATGCCAAAGACTATGCCAAGTTATGGGATGACAGGAAAACAGGAGCTAAACCAAGAACTGTTTCATTCTTCCGGCCAATAGCCCCGCAGGGTTTCCACTCGCTTGGAGACCTAGCTGTAAGGGGACACGCCAACAAGCCTCCCCCCGAAGGCACTCAAAGCATGTTGGTTACGCAAGGGCAGTTGAGGGATGGTACATGGCTTTTGGAACGGCCTGTCGGCTTCGAGCAGGTGTGGAGCGACCGCAAGACAGGCGGTGCCTTTGGTCGGTGCAGCATCTGGCGACCCGTCCCCCCTCAGGGCTACGTGGTCATGGGATGCGTTGTCAACAACGAGTACAGCGAGCCAGACGTTGACGTGGTTCGTTGTGTTCACGAGAGCCTTGTGACCCCTGCCCGCCCTTGCTTTGAGGAGGATGGTGTATGCATGTGGTCGGATAAGGACAGTGGAGCTCAGGGACGCTGCACCATATGGACCATAGGTCCCTTTCCTTTCAGCCAAGGAACGTCCATGGGAACATTCTTGGCTTGGAGGTAACTGTTATTCTCCATGTTTTCTCCTTTTGTCCCCTGCCTTTCCGTTTTCTTGTTGCCCTTTTCGTTTATTTTGGTGTTGAAGAGGCTCTTCTCTAACTATTATTCCTCCAGGGATTACACCTTACCTCTGACCAACACACCACTGTTCAGTTTGGCAAGGCAGGTCCTTGTTGGAGAGGAGTTCTTTGCCAACGACCAGCAAAGACAGCAGGATGAATGGAGACAATACGAGCGTTATCTTGCTGCTATGGAGCAGAGTAACTCAACCACTTCTGCTGCCTCTAGCAGCGAAGAAGAGGTGGTTCTTACGCACTTTGAGCAACAGGTACGTTTAAACAAGAGTCCTCTCGTTTTACAGGCTACCAATTTGAATTTTACTGACCTATCAGAAGCCCCAAATAAGCCCAACAGTTCTCATGATACCTTTCGCCATGAATACTGAAGCAGCTCAGAAGGCCTTTGCTGCGTGGCGCCAAAGCCTTTGGTTTGCTCCCTCCTCTTTCCGCAAAGAGGGCAGTAAAATCAAGGTGGAGTTAACGCCACTGTTCACGCCGATGTACAAGTTTGACGTTTCTGCCACATCGTCCTATTCAGCGGAGGTTGGCCAGCAGCTCACAAGAAATGTGCACGAGATCCACCACCATTATGGGCGCCACAACGGCCCTAGAACAGAGCATCACCATCATGAGTACGAGGAGACAACATGGAGGCTTGAAAGAGGAGTCAACAACAGCCAATATGGTGACCTTAAGGCCTACGCCACTAGCAAGGACTCCACTACTCGCAAGTGTGTTCTCCTTTCTCTTTCTTTTTCAGCTTGTGGTTTTTTTTTATTTATCCCAGTTTCTAGAATGTTGAAAAAGATAGGCAACTGGAAGCTTAGCGAGGTACAGGCAGGGGCCACAGACATGAAATACATGGAACATGGCGTGATGTCTTGGCAATCTGTTTGGCAACGCTTTCTGGAAAAGAATGTTTTGGCATCTGAAAAGAACGCCTGTGCCAGCAAACTCAGAAGTGATTATCGCACCAACCTCGTGAGAGGAATGCAGACAAAGACCACCTTTACCAGCATTAATTACAACGTTATCTATCTTCCTATCTACGAGGGGGTCTGCACTTACAACAATAACCGTTATCGTTTCGTTGTCAATGCTCAAACAGGTTCTCTCTCCTCTTCTTCTGTACTCTCTTATCTTTGTGAAAACAACGCTAACAACAGCTTGGGCTTTTAGGCAAAGTAGAAGGAGAGCATCCGTTTGGCTTTGGAGCTGTACAGGACACTTGGACGGCAATTTTTGGTTCCAGTAATGAAGAGGAAATCGGTTTTGTGCCAGGCTCAGCGCTGGAGGAAGTAGACAAAACCAATGGCGTTTATGATACAGACAAACAATACCTCGCCTTCCCCTGTTCAAAAGGTTTGCTTTTCTCGCCGCTTCTCCCTATGCACTGATGACTAAACTGCATTATCACCAAAGGAGGCATCTGGCCAGTTGGATATATTGAGCTTCACAACCAAAGTCCCAACGTCTATAATAGTGTCATCTTAACCTCTCAAAAGAGAAAAAACAAGAAGAAATTCGGCATGTGTGAGCTCAAGCCTGGTCAGAAGCAAACCTTCAACTTCAGAGGGCATTGGTGCATTCAAGTTACTGAGGGTGACACTGCGTTCATAAAGGTGAAACGTTTCAACCGAAACGGCGGAGATGCGAACACTGCCAACAACAACCTTTTGATGGTGTCCAAAGACTGAAAGAGAATAATACTTACTATGATGAACGAGACTGTACACTATTCAAGTTGTTTACATGACATTTTCTGTTGATTTGGGATGAGTTTGTTGGTAGTGTTGGACTCTCTCCGTTTCTAATCCCTTTCTGGCACCAGGCTCTTCCAGTACAATCACCTCTCCTTCCTCGTCATCGCTGGGACTTAGTTGTTGGTCTGTCTCGCCTTCAGTTTCCTGCACGATTTTTTTGAACTTGCTCCAGTCTGTCTTTACATTCGGGTGCGACAAATCTTCTTCGGAGTGGGATGTGGAAAAAGGGAGAGGTGCCGAGGTTTTGCTCTCCGGTCTGGGTTGTGATGTTTCAGTTTTCTTGCTTGTTCTTTCCACATTTCGAGGCTCTGGTTCACCAGTCTAAAACGCACACATCCCGGCCAAAACAACCATGTCAAAAAAAAAAAAGTGAGTTGAAAGGGGAGTTGCCGTTTACCAACCTGGGTGAGCAGCTTCTGCGTGTTGCGTTTGACGTCTGCTTTGATGTCTTCCACCTTCTTGAAGCGGGTTAAGGGGTTGCCCATGGCTTTTGTCAGAATAGAGTTGAGCAAGTAACAAAAGAGTCGTTCAAACAAACATCCAACAACAAAATAAAGCTTAACCGACGCGCGTGTCAATAGAAAAAAACAAACGGCCAACAAAACAGGTGTAAAGAAATAATAGTTCTGCCAATTGCAACGCTCATTTTTTCTCTTCCTAAATAACAGCACGCTTGGCGGAGTGGTCTAACGCGGTAGCTTTAGGCGCTATTATCTTCGGATGCGTGGGTTCGAATCCCACAGCGTGCAATTGTTTTTTGATGAAATTTGTGTATTTTTAATTTTTTTTTCACCATAACAGTAAGAAGCTTGATCGACCCAATCTCCAAACCACAAAGTCTGTCTGGCTTGGTTGGCCATGTTGAAAGTGTCATCCATGAGAAGGAAACGTCCAAAGCGACGCAGGCGACTAATAGATCCAGGTGTTGCAATGGCCACGTTAAGGCGAGGCTTGAGAGAGAAATGGAGAACAAGAGGCATATTAGCCCGCAGGGTACAGACAAAACAAAGATAACATGTCACGCTATCTCAATGTAAGGGTATGTGTTGGCCAATCCACACCCAGACCATTGCTATCACACACGTCACTTCCAGATCCCATCGACCCGAATCTTCCTCTCTACAAGTGTGGTGGTCGGTCGGTCGCCCATTGAGGCTTGTGGCAGGGGCAGGTTTTTTTTTTTTTTTGTTAAGAAAAAAAACTATATTTATGCCTCCTCTTACAAGAAAGGCTCTTTATGCAAATGCATGTATTGAAGGAGCACGGTGTAACTAAACATGTCTTATAAGAGGAATGGTTAGAAGGAGTGTTGTCTCATGATTCAAAGTTGGTTTGCATACCAAAGTTTTCTCCAAGGCAAGTTAGCCTTTGCTCTTCAATGTTCATCTTCTGATCCACTACACCAAGCACTTCAACAAATGTAGTAGGGAAGGTCGTAAAAGACCTTGTCACAACATTCACAATACCGTCAGCAGTTTCCAGTTGAACAATTGGTCGTCCGGTGTTTTCTGTCCCTTTCATTTTTCCAACAACTCGTACTGTTGATCCTACCCACTGGCTTAAGTGGGCTTTGTTTACACGAGGGCAAGGTTTCAGATCAATTCCAGGCGTTGACGTTTCAGTTTGCATTTTTTTCTGTGGGCAATCGCTTGTTGAAATAACGTGTAAATTCAGTGGTATTAATGTTGAAGAAAAAGTTAGTGTTCAGTGTTGAATGTAAATGAATGTTAATAATTCCCAGAAACATTTCAGTTCGAAGAAATATTTCGATCTACAAGTTGAGCAAGCAGTTTTTCTTGTATGGCTTTTGCATTTGGCCTGTCGTTCGTATCGATTCGGTATTGCGCCTCTTGCTCCGAAAGACCCACTGCGCGGAGTGATGCGTCAGCCGGAGCAAAGGGGATGAACGATATCAAAAGTAAGTAATTCGTACTTTCTTGTTGGTGCCTCCTTAACACACGACCCATGGCCCGCTCTATATCGCACGCAATGAACCACCGCTCATCAAACTGTTTGTTCAAGGAGGGCAGTAAGCAGCCCAGCTTGTTCATAAAGTATGAATGGGTGGATGATACCTCCTGAGCCAACTCATCCCAAGGTGCCTCCGCATAGAGTAAATAGTTCCCTTCCACAATGACGATGCTATGGCTAATGTTATTAGATTTGGGATGCGGACCCACCATCAATTAGGACCAGTGCCCCACTCATCATCAAGAGGAGAGGAATACTAGCCTTCGGGTTATTTCAATGCTGTCCTGCAGTGGATCTCCAGTTCTGGTGTTTTTAGTGAGAAGGATTGCGAAGAAGTAAGCGAAAGAGAAAGAGAAAGAGAAACGACGAAAGAGAGAGAGAGAGAGAGAGAGAGAGAGAGAGAGAGAGAGAGAGAAAGAGATCCAAGAGCATAGCAGAGAATAAAGAAGAAGAGAGACATAACTCATGACTCCAACCAGGAGCTTTGGCTTCGCCTTCTTGTTTAATCGTTTTGAGAAGGCGCAGCAAGGCCTCTCCGTCAAATGTCCAAGCTGCGCCTGTTCATACCATTGTTAGTCCACATACCCTTTTTTCCCCTCTCGTTGTGGAGGGTTGTCACCTCTTCTTTTGAAGGCCTCCTGCGGGTCCTCCATTGCCCTCAGCTGGGCCTTCGTGTAGTGAAATCCATCCATTGGTACTACTAGCGCCACGCTTTCAGCACTCTATGATGTTTGATGGGCATCAAGGAGGAGGAGGAGAAGAAAAACAAGAAGAACAAGAAGTTAACAAGGGTGAGTGCTGACACTTTGGCACCCACCTGTTGATTCAGCTCATCGCACAGCTTCTTGGCAAAGGTGCTTTTGCCTGCTCCAGGTACGCCCGCTATGCCCACCATGTAAGGGCCAGCCCCTTCTTTCTTTTCTCGTTGGCTTGCTGCTCGCTCCAATAGCTCCTCCGCCAATACTCTTACCTCAGCTTGCATCGCTCGCTCGTTCCGTTTCCTTTTTTTTTTTTTTTTGCTCTTCGACAACGTTGTTTATTGTTTGTTATCGAAAAAGGGTCAGTAGGGGCACTCGGTATCTGCCCAGCTTTCGAAAGCGGAATGAGTGCGCGAAGCTCCTTTGTCCCGCTTGCGCTTTGGTTTGGAGCGGATCGACTTGTAGTAGACCCGCATGTCCTCTTTGCTGGGCGGTTGCAGCTCCACCCACCCGTGTGTCTTCTTCGGGGATGACCCTTCTTCCTTTTCCCGCCGTTCGCCTCTGCACATGCACGCCAGTGAGCAAGAGAAGAGAAGAGGAGAGAGAGAGAGAGAGAGAGAGAGAGAAAGAAAGAAAGAGAGAGAGGAGAAAAACGAGGTTGAAGCAACACACCCTTGTAACGCCTTTTTGCTGACAAAGACTGGCTTGGAGGCACAAGGCAGCCGAGAGTACTCCAACTTCCACCTCTTTTTTCTGTCATTCTTGCTCATTTGGGTGGGTCGGCTATCTGCCAGCCACAACTCTCGCATGCAGAGGCGCCACCAGGCTGCATTGCTGGGCAGCCGTCGCCACGCCCTTTTGCCAGCGGCAGCATTAACAACAGACACTCCGTATGGCATTTGAATATAAAGATGAGCGCCTACCTGCATACGGACTCCATATGCACAAGATCTTGCGGACCGAGGCGCAGCAACAACTGCTCGATAACAGAGGGAGGCAAAGCGTGCAGTCCGTTCATCTCTTCAGATCGGTTTGTTTTTGGTTTGGGATTTCTTTGTTTTGTGGTGAATAATTTCGTGTCGTCATGATGCACCGTTTGAACAAAGAACCAAGCTCCCCCCCTTCACCTCCCCTCTCCTCAGGGAGAAAAAAACGAAGGCGTAAGAGGAGGGTGTGCTTTTTTGCTTGTCCGATAGATCCGCAGGCATGCAGAAGAACTTTTTGCAAGAGAGAAGAAAAGAATTCCTGGAAAAAGGGAATAAGCCAACAACAAAACACCCGCTAACACCGGACCCCACAGCCGTCGGCGATATAGTACTGCATCAGTTGCCGTGATCTTCTCTTCAGTGTATGAGGTTTTAACTGTTTTTCTCTTGGTTGTCTGCAACAGCAATTTGGAGAATGCATTGGGCGGGGTGCGTTCGGAAGGGTATACAAAGGGTTGAACTTCAAAACGGGTCAAGTGGTGGCTGTGAAGCAAATCAGTAAGGACATGCTAACTGCCTCACAACTCCCAAGTATAATGGTTAGCGAACTTTTCTCAGTCTAGTGGCTTTTGATGCAGTTCGCGCTCTAAACTCATGTCCTTCAGCAAGAGCTCAAAATATTGCAAACCCTGGATCATCCCCACATCACAAAGCTGTATGAGCACCACGAGACTGAAGACTTCCTCTTCTTTGTAATGGAGTACGTTGAAAGTGGCTCGCTTCACAGCACCATGAAAAACTTTGGTGTATTTCCGGAGAGCCTTCTTGTTTTATATGTAGCACAAGTATTGCAGGGGCTAGCCTACCTCCACTCCCAAGACGTGGTCCATCGGTACCGTTTTTGTTTTTGTATTTGTTTTTTTCTGTGTTTTTTGTGTTTTGTCTTTCAGCCCGCCGTTGCCTGCCTTCGTTAGCATTGCTATCGTTGACTTGTCGGTACATCAGGGACATAAAAGGCAGCAACCTGCTGTTAACAAAAGACGGGATGGTTAAACTTGCTGACTTTGGTAGCTGCACTTACGCTGCGTTTGATCGTCAGTTTACAGTGGTTGGCACACCCTTTTGGAGTACGTTGTGATCAACAGATGCTCTGTCTCCTGGCATCCTTGCCTTTGCTTTCTTCTTTGAGGCTTCCGCTCACGATTGCTCTTTACCAGTGGCGCCAGAGATTACAGAAATGTCAGGAGGAGGCAAGGTCTCTGACATATGGTATGTTGGCATTGTCTCTATTCTTTTGGCAGCTCAGACGGAACAAAACGGTAACAACATCTCACACATATACACACAAAGGAGTGTTGGTTGTACAGTAATAGAACTGCTTACAGGGAAAGCTCCCTTCTGGGACTTGGGGGCTATTGCTGCTCTGTTCAAAATGGTTGATTGTCCACACCCACCTTTACCTGAAGGCATTTCACCGGTTAGTAAACAATAATTGGCTACTTTTGATAATCTACTCAATCTCTCACTCACTCACTCGCTCACTCGCTCTCTCTCTCTCTCTCTCTCTCTCTCTCTCTCTCTTCCCTCTCGCTCGCTCTCCACAACAGCAACTGGAAGATTTTCTGTTGAAGTGTTTCATAAGAGACATCAAAGAACGGCCAGGACCCAAAGAACTCTTGCAACATCCTTGGATTGCGGCCTCTGTGAAGCCGGTTTGTTAGTTCGTGTATGTTTTCTGCCATTACCACAAGTTAACTCCATTTACGCACCTTTTTTCCCTGTGGTTGCTGCTGCCGTCTTCGCTATAACAGGAAGGCACCATACAAACGCCATCCATAGCAGAGATAAACCTGACAATCAAAAAGCACAATACGGATAGAGTGGCCGCTGCTAAGAAACTCGCCGAGATAGACTGGGAGAATGGTTCTTCTGCAGCATCGTCTTCGAATGCCAGTACCGCTGGCGGTCAGAACGAGCAGATCGCACAGGCTCCCTCCTCTGCTTCCTCTCGGAGCATAGCGTTCAAGGATACAAGGCAACAGGTGGAGGAGCTCACGGATAAGCTGAGAGAGACCCTTGGCGACAACAAGAGGTTGCTGCAGGAGCTCCAGGACGAGAAGTCCAAGAATGAAGCTTTGGAGGCCAAGCTGAAGGCCCTGGAGGAGAACCTTCAAGCTCAGCGTAGCGAATGGGAGATCGAGAGGGACTTTTTGAAGCTGAAATTGAAGAAACAACGCTCTAAGGCAGCTGAAGTCGGTGGAGGAGACAAAGCAGGAGCAGCTACGTCCTCTGGTAGAACGGAGAAGAGGAGAGGCAGTAATCGATCTTCATCCGGCAAAGAGCAGCCCTCAGCGTCCGCTTCGCACCACCATTCGGAAAGTAAAACTACGTCCTCCTCTGTGGGCAGCAGTGCGGGTAGTGGCGGTGGTGGTTCCGGAAGGACAGGAAGGAGAGCGACGGGAGAGTCCAGAAGAAGCGGGGGCGCAGATGGAAGCGGAGGAGGAGAGGAGAGCTCCTCCCGCATGAGAGCGGTGGGAGGAGAACAGTCAGAGGACAAAAGCAACAAAGGCAAAAAGAACAGAAAGAAGTGACATTATGCTTCTCTCTTCTTTATTCTGGTTTGCTCATCTTGTTTCTTTCTGGGTTTGGTGAGTGTTAAATGAGCAAGGTTAGGGTTAGCGGGTGGTGTGGTATTCCATCACGGCAGCAAGAGTGGCGGTAGGGCTGTGGTGGCGCTCTGACACCGTCATCGTCGTCATGGGATGTTGTTGGAGCGATACCTCCGTTGCAAAGGACCCCGCCGCTGCTCCGCTACTCTTTGCACACAAAAACGCCACCTCCACCCACATCGTACAAAGCCGAGTTAAGCAGTTCGAAGGTGCTGGCGGTAATGGTACTGGTAGGGGTGCAACCAGAGGCAAAAGCGCCGCAAACACTCACTCGGTGGTCAGAGGAAACGCTGTAAAGCCAGCAGCAGCTCAGCCCAAAAGACCGTACTTCGCATCTGCAGTCTCATCAGATGCTCCCTCCTCCTCGTCTTCGTTTTTGTCTTCGACTTCGACTACACCTTCGTCGTCCTCCTCCACCGGAGCACGGAAACCCCCTCTTAGAGGCGCTGTTAAGACAGTGCACAGCTCCACGAACAGCAAAGGGGCAACGACGAATAGGCAACAGCAGCAAACCCAAAAGCCTCCCAGCCAGCTGAAGCAGAGGCTGCAGGCAGAGGCACTAAGACAAAAGGACTCGCGGCAGCGAGTTCAACAAAGGATGCAACAAAAACTTGAACAGAAACGGCTGCAAAAGTAGCCCAGAAGAAACAAAAAAAATAGCACCTTTGTTCCGAAGCTCTGCTTCCCTCTGCTCGTTCTTTTGTTCTGTTCTCTCTTATGTGCATTTGTTAGCTCTTCTCCTCAGACAGCCAGCCTTCCTAAAAAAAATGTCTGTTAGGGAGAGCCCTTCCGCCAAGGTGCTCGTATGATGATCTCAAAAGGACTTCCAGCAATGTGCAACTCGCGAACGAGGCTACTGCCACTTTTCTGATAGAGAAGCATAACACCCAATAGATATCTGCCAGGCTCCGTCGTGATGAACGAGCCCGTGTATGTACCGTCCCCATGATCCGAGACGCTTCCTGGTATTCATTTCGAAATGATGTTGACAGATATAGCTCAGCCTTTCTTGTCCAGTGTAAACGCACAGCAGTCTTGTAACCTACCTTGAAAGATATCAGCGGGGCTGACCAGCTCGACAGAGAACCGGAGGCCTCCATTTTCTAATGGATTGCCATAAAAGTCCTTCGTTAGAATGGTGAACCGATTCTCGAGGCCCAGTTGCGGCTCTATGAGGCCTTTTCCTTCTGCAATGCAGTTGGCTGCATGTGGTACTCCTTTTATTCCAGAAACAGGGTTTCAATGAATGCTGCATGCAAAAACGAACAGAGGCAACCAGGAAGGTTCACTTTAATACCTTCAGAATCGGCTGTGACCAGGAACGGAGATGACGGAAGAGGAAAGCCATTCAGGGTTACCCGCAGGACATATTGGCCAGCTTTTGTGATACTGTATCTCACTAAATAGGTACCATCGTTGTTGTCTTCTACCTGTCAAAGCATTCAGGCAAAATGAGAGAGCGTTATGTATGCAGCATACTTGGCGAGAAAAAAGCAAGAGATCAAACATTTGCAAGCACGTTATCAGGGCCGTTGAGGAGAGCAACAACATCATCTCCTCCAATATGCCGCTGGTTGTGGAAACTATCTCTAGCTTCTACAGTGAAGAAAGCCCCCAAGCCGGCAATGGCGCGGGCTGTACCTGGTCCGTGCGCAACGGAATTAAGTGGATCCGTTTTTCCTGGCTTCAATGTTATCACATACGGACTTCCCTACAAGTGGCAGAGATGAGAGAGAGAGAGAGAGAGAGAGAGAGAGAGAGCGTATGGATGAATGCAAATCTCCAAACAAGAGCAGATGGGAAGTTGTTGTGTACCCAAATATGCTGCTGCTGGTAGCTAATGTGAATTTCGTAGGTGGCTGCTCTGGAGGCCTCGTATATCATGTAGTAAGTTCCGTCTCTGTCGTCTTCAAGAGGGCCATGATTTACATAAGGGCCTATAAACCTTACGTCAAATTGATCCCCACCCGATGTTATATCCCTCCCTACGATCATCGTTATGAATTGTGACATTAGCAGAGGTGTTGGAGAGGGAGAGAGAAAGCGAGAGAGAGAGAGAGAGAGACAGAGAGAGAGAGAGCAAGAGCGAGAGGAAATATTTCAATAACCAGAGCTATCCACAGCTTGAATGTACAGAGTGAGTTCGTGCCCTGCAGTGCCTGTAAGCTCAACTCCAGCACCAAAGGCATACGAGTGGCGGGGGCTTACTACATGATGAGACCCGCTGAAACATGGATTTTGTCTAACGACTTTCACCTCAATGTTTGCCTGGGGCGAGTTAGCTACACAAAAGTCCTCGGCTCGTGCATATACTGACTTGAGAGGCAAACCCATCACCACCTCATCTTTGCAAGCCTAGGCGACGAGGAAGCTCAGTACGTTTGTAAATTACAGGAATAAAAATCAACAAAATAAAACCTGGAACATCTCTATGCAAAAGCTTTCGCACACTCGGTACTCCCAGCTGTCTGCGATGGCAGGCAACACGTAAACACTTTGTCTGGGAGAACATCCCAATCCGCATAACATGCTGTCGTAAAGTCTCCCACAGCGGTTATCTGTGGTACCTCGTGCAAATGATCTAGCCAATGAATTGTCCCACCATCGGGACAGGGGTACGGTATCTTTCATATCACAACAGGTGGAATCGCTGTACACTTGGCAAAAAGGAAGAGGTTGTGTGGCCTGCAAGGTACCGTCATTGTTGCTTAGTTGAAGTTTGGTAACTAAGGATCCAAACAAACCTTTGTTGGGGCGAGCAAAGAGTCGCTCAACGGACACATGGTGCGGTGGTCATACCGGACAATGGTAGGAGAATTGCTAACCGGCTTTCCGTCCAACTTTACAGAGATACGATAGTCCATGGCCCTTGTTATATGGTACCGTGCCACATAGATCCCGTTCTGTAAGTCAACCACATCAACAGGAACTCGAAGAACCTTTCTGGATGGAGACTTTGGGGGAGATTGGCTCGGAAAGAGGAAAGGAGCTGGAGAAGTGCCAACGACAGGAACAAGACCATCCACTCTCACGTCAAAATGGTCATGGCTGTCCAGGATGACGTCCCCAAAGGCATCAACTGCCTGTATGCTGATGGACGACGGTCCCACCAACCCTCCATCGAGATCTTCTCCATAAATAAATGAGCGAGCCGCGCTGGCTTCTCTCTTTCGGCCGCTGTAGCAACGGTGGGTGTGTGATACCGTGTCGTCACTATCTGGTATCACGTTGATCGTGACATCCCCTCGTGTAAACGACATTGCCTATGAACACATAAAAACATCGTTGCCATCCGTTACACGAATAACTTCTCGGGTCAAGGAGAAGAGAAAGCAAGAAAAGGAAGAGAGAAGTGATTTAGAAACCTGTGCTTCGCAGAACTCTTTGGCATTCGTCCATTGGTACTGCATCCAACGTCTGGTAGTGCCCACCGAGCTCATAAGGACAGAGTCAAAGCATGAGTCGAAAAGGGTCTCACAAAAGGAAGAACAGACGTTGTACACAAAGATAGGGTCATCGCTGCCTTTGGACCCTTTCCCTCTGTGACCGATATCAGCTGCTATTGGGAAGATCTCTTCCAAAAGTCCCTCCTCTTCCTGCTCTTTTTCATAGTCCATTGGTGGCGCATCATCCTCCTTCTCTTCCAGCAGAAGAAAAGCGTCTTCGTCCTGAAGCCGCTCGAAACCTGGTTGTTGCGAAGAGAATACAAAGTGGGACTGCCGTGGCGAGCAAAGCAGCCCGCACAGCAGCACTGTCAACTTTTCTAGGCACTCTGAGTCCCCGCGAAACCATTTTTGCATGACATAGTTCCATCGAAGCAGCTGGTTGGCCTCCACTGTATCGCAACATGCTTCCTCTCTGTACCATTCACACATGCTAAGCAGCGGAAAGGGCTGAACACTACGGGTAAGAGAACAGCAGCAACGAACGAGTGAGAGAGACTTGCCCTATGAGTGAACTGCTCTTCTTGATAGGGACACATTGGCTCCGAAGAAGTTGTTTGGCCAGCGGTTGAAGAAAGTATAAAAGAAAGTAGGAACAAGCATGCGCAGAGTACCAGTGGTAGCCTCCTCTCCAGCCGGGAGAACGGCCATGCGAGTTGTTTCATAAACGGAGAAACCGCCGCAGCTTGAGTACCGCCAGCTCCCCAGCTTGCATATTTACACCGCGAGCCATATGTGGGAGCCAACGTAGCTCTCATCCTTGTCCTCGCTCCCCAAGAGAAGAAAGCGAGAACCAAGGCCCGTTAGCGCCGTGCTGCTCCCCGCCGGTGATCTGATCTCGTAGACACGTCACGCGATCGAATTTTGGTTCTCTACAAAAACAAGATAACACGTCACGCTTTTCCCCTTTGTCTCTGTGGGAAAATACATGACCCCACAACACTTTGGTCCACCTTGCGGGGGGCTACGTACCACCCGACACGATTACCATAAAAGGATTGCTCTTATGGCGCCTCTTCAGCAGTCTTCTTCGGACAGAATCGAGCCAGGCTGGCGGCGCAGCATCTATAAATAAAAAATTAGGCCAAGATTTCAGAACAGAGAAGAGATTATAGAAAGAGGGTGCAACAAAGATGACGCAAAGGAACGCAGTCTATTTGTTGGTGTTGTTCGCTTTCTTTGCTAGCGGACTATGTCAAGAACAGCAGGTTTCCACACAGTTCGGAATGGAAGCCTACATTCCAAGGATCAACTACGAGTACGTTAGCTCACAACCCCCATGCCCCGAGGACTTCAGAATCATCCCCTCGATCGAAGTGGCCAACCGCTGCGACGGCACTCTTCTCGTAAACAACATTCTGGTATCGTGCCAAGGCGACTGCACTGAGTTCGCCATACCCCGTTTCCAGAGGAACGCGGTGTGCGTGGGACAGGTAGAAAACCAAGCC
The DNA here is from genome assembly GCA_031835245.1 of Balamuthia mandrillaris. Classification (NCBI taxonomy): domain Eukaryota; phylum Discosea; order Longamoebia; family Balamuthiidae; genus Balamuthia; species Balamuthia mandrillaris. The sequence goes on along the minus strand of JAVKOQ010000454.1, from coordinate 11,884 downwards.
CTTACCTCCACCCTCACCATTAGCTGCGATTCCGGCTGTGCGGATGCCCGTTATGTGGCAAACCAAGTTTTGGACACAGCGCATGCGTGCACACCTATATTCTGATAGGTTCTTGCAGATGAGTTACGGAAAAGGGAGAAGTGATAGGATAGAGGAATAGAGGAACGGGAAGCCACCACAGAAGAAAGAGGGAGAAACGACACCACTCAAGCGTGCTTAGGCCTGAAAAGTAACCAGGTACACAATAAGAGGACCAACTTAAAAACCGTTAATTATTTTTTCAAAAAAACTCTCCCACTTCACAGAGAGAAAGGAGAGAGAGAGAGAGAGACAGAGAGACAGAGAGAGACAGAGTAAGAGGGAGAGAGAGAGAGAGAGAGAGAGAGAGAGAGAGAGAATAACATGGAGAGTTTTAGTTCTTCTTGCCAGGCTTGACCTTGCTAGTAAGATGAGACTGGGTAGAAGCTCTGCCGTCTGGGATCATGATCATGACGAGGGGTTGCGGTGCGGAGGAAGAGGCAGAGGAGGAGGCCACCTCGTGGAAGGCCTGGTATGGCTTATCTACGATAAAGTAGCCTCGCCTCTCCAGTTGAAGCCTCTGGCCAGCGGGCACCAGCCTCAAGTTAGGATCGCCCAAAGCCATCGTTACGTTCTCAATCTTTGTGTTGACCACCTTCTCAAAGTCGTCCTCCTCCTCCAACTTCTTCTTGGTGATGAGGGTGTCGTATTCCAGCAGTTTAACGGGCACTAAGTCATCGCCGAGCTGGGCCAACCACGTGAGCTTCCACTTGGTTGTCTTGAAGTCGCCAGTAGGATTAAGCTCTCCCTCCATGCTCACCACCTTGCCGCTCTCGTCCTTGACGATCTTTCTTACGAAGCAGTTGCCCCAATCCATAAGCGTGATTTCCTCATCTTGGCTGACAGCTTGAGCATCTTCCTGCTCAATAAAGATGTCGCTGGAAAAGTGGACCACTTTAGTGCCCAAAGAGGGGTTCTTCTTGTGTCGGGGAAGGGTCTTGGCCTCGGGAGTCTTGGGTCCATTGGTTAGGTGGAACGGCACCTTGCCCTCATCCGCGATAGCTGTGTAACGAGGGATGATTGGATCTATAATCTGCTTGTTAAGAGCCCACAGTTTGTCGATCTCCTGCTCGTTGGCTCTCTTGGAGGAGCCCTGTGCTAGAATAAACTCGTATAATGCCTCAACGGTCAAACCTCTTCGCAGGATACCTACACACAGGTTACCATCAGAATCAAACTGCAAGATAGAAAACAGTAAACAAGTAAACAATAGAAAGGCAAACAAACCCCGAACGGTGGGGAAGGCAGGCGAGTCCCATCCCTCAACAATGCCTTCGTCCACGAACCACTGTAACTTACGCTTGGAAAGTAGAGTGTATGTGAAATTCAACCTGCTGAAGTCCTCTATCCGGACTGGTCTCAACTTCAGTGTGTCCAACATCCACTGGTATTGAACGTTTCTGTCATGGTATTCGCTGGATCGAAGTGCATGGGTTACGCCCTCCAAACTGTCTACAATTGGGCAGGCAAAGTCGTAGATTGGATAAACCTTGTACTTGGTACTGCAGTAGGGCGTGATCAGTTTGAGATCTCAAAAAAAGCAAGAATATTAAAGACAACATACCCTGTTCGGTGATGAGGAGGGTTGAGAACAACACGGTAGAGACCAGGATCTCTCATGCATCCGTTCTTAGACTGCATGTCTATCTTGGCCCGAAGCACGCACTTCGCACCTTCCGGGGTACCTGCCTTCATCTCTTCCCAGAGTCTCAAGTTCTCTTCAACGGAGTTATTACGGTACTTGGAGTCAATCATTGCTCGCTTCTCTTTTTTCATCTATAGTTTTCCAAAGCACAAAAGCAAAACTACTCAGCACAAATAGCGAGGAAAAAATGGAGAGGGAGAGGGAGAGGGAGAGGGAGAGGGAGAGGGAGAGGGAGAGGGAGGGGAGGGGAGAGGGAGAGGGAGAGGAGAGGGAGAGGGAGAGGGAGAGGAGAGGAGAGGGAGAGGGAGAGGGAGAGGGAGAGGGAGAGGGAGAGGGAGAGGGAGAGGGAGAGGGAGAGGGAAAGGGAGAGGAGAAGGAGAGGGAGAGGGAGAGAGAGAGAGAGAGGGAGAGGGAGAGAGAGAGAGAGAGAGGGAGAGAGAGAGAGAGAGAGAGAGAAGAGACTTATAACCTCTTCTTTTGGGGTCATGTCCACAAAGGCGTCACCCTGCTTGATAATCTGCTCTGCGTACGCCAGTATTTGATCAAAGTAGTCAGATGTATAGCTGAGTACATCGTGTTTGATGCCCAATGTGACCAAGTCCTTCATGATGCTCTCAGTGAACTCAACCTAACATGCAACATCAGTATGTATCCTTCCAAAGTGGAAAATTAAAAAAATTGCACTTACGCTTTCTTTGGCAGGGTTGGTGTCATCAAAACGCAAAATCAGCTTGCCATTGTAGGTACGAGCATAATGGCTGTTGAGAAGGGCAGCCTTGACGTGTCCCATGTGTAGATAGCCGCTTGGCTCAGGGGGGAAGCGAGTGACGACCTTGCCCTCTTCCGCACCAGCCAATTCCACGTACTTGGCCTTGGAAGCCTTTTTACGAACGGCAGCAGCCCCTTCCTTCCCTGATTGTTTGGGCAGTTTGCTCTCAGGAGCAGCTCGTGCGAGGTACTGGTTACCAACTTTTTGGAACTCGGGCAAGGAGTCGCAGTGAAGTAACCACCTTGTTTTTGTTGATGCAAAACAGATCACGCTCATGAGGGTGAAAATTCTTCCTTTCTGAAAGAACATCCATTTGAAAAAACAAAAAGCTCACCTTAGAATGTGTTGGGAGTTTTTGCTCTTGGAGATGTTGGCCCAGCTAGGGTGCGCAGAGATAGAAGCCCAGACAGCAACGTCGGCCAGTGTGATGGAGTAACCAGAGAGGTAACTGCGAAGGGCCAAGTGCTTGTTAAGCAGGTCACAGGCAGCCACAAAGGCAGGATTGGGAGTGTCCTTGTGTAAGCGCTGAACGGAGAAGTCAATCCATTGATCCACCTGTAATGTTGTCGCCACATCAGTAATTACGTAATCAATACAGAATTTTTCGACAAAGTGCAGCACTCACATCAGAGGATGAGAAAGGGTCGGTGACAACACCATAAAGGCCCTTGGAGGAGTCCAGCCTAGCCAAATAGCGAGCAATGGTCACATCACCTCTCAGCACATTTCTGTGCAAACACACACATCAGAGACGTTTAAAAAAAAAAGCACAAAAGGCAAACGAACGAACCCAGAGGGATAGAAAACAAGCTCAGCCTCGGGTTGCTCAGCGTCAGCCTTGGGAGTGAACTTGATTTGGTCCTTGGGGTCACTGACGTGCAAAAGCTCGTTGGCCACCAACGAGAGCAATGGGGGAGAAGACTTTGGGAAACGTGCAATCAACGGCATTTGCGGTTTCACAGTAGCAGTTGGGGGGAGTGCGTGATGGGGAAGAAAGAGAGACACACCAAAAAAAAAAAAGGGCCTCTCCCTGCTTTTCTGTCAGCGCGTCCGCCTTGTCTTCCTACCTGAATAAATATTGTCGACACCGAGAAATTTACCAGAAGGAAAGTCGAACGCTTTCCCGTGTCGTCGTGACAAAAAAAAGAAAGAAGAAACAAGACAAGAGGAGGAGAGAAACAAGAAGATAAAGGAAAAGAATTTTATGCAAACAGCTTGAGACCCTGTATGATATCGGGATTTTTCACTGCTCCTTCTTTGTACATTTCCAGCGTTATCTTGCCTTCTCCTGTTGTGTCGATTTGCTCGAAGAACTCCTCCACGAGCTGCGCGTGTGACTCGTATTTTTTGCCGGAAAAGGTGACCAATGGACCCACAAGTTTGTAGAAGGAGTCCATTATCTTTGTCATCTCGTCCTTGGTTATGTAGCCATTCGACGTGATATCATACAACCGGAAGCTAACTTTAGTTTTTTTTGTTTCAGAGAAGAGAGGATCCATAGTTAGTTACTCCAAAAAACTTGGAAAAAAAAGCATAACGTAAGGGCGAAAGCTAAGAACTATACTTACATTCAAGCTTTTCATCAGTAGTCCCCCGTGTCATAACAGAGAGGGCACAAACAAACTCTTGAAAGTTGATGGTTCCATCTTTGTTGTTGTCGAAAACGTTGAAGATGAGTTCTTGCAAAAAATTGTCCACAACCCCCATTTGTTTCATTACTTCCTTGAACTCTTCTTTTGTGATGAACCCCTGCGGCGTCTCTTTCTTGAATTGTTTGTACATGGCGTTGAGTTCCTTGTGATCGACTGCGCGAAGAACAATTTGTACGCTAGATGAGCAGAACGAAAGACGAAGCACTACCCAAAGCCAGGAAAAAAAAACGTACAATGAGTTATTTTGGTCAGCTCCTCCAACTCTTCTTTCTTCAGCGTAGAATTGGTTCCTTGTGAGTTTCCCATGTTGCTTGCGACGGCAAAAGATAAAAAAAGTTCTTCCGTTTGGTCTTTGTCCTCTTCTTCCTGTCCTTCTACTTTTTCAAGGACGTTGCCAAGGACGCAAGCCAGCGAATAATTTTTGGTTTGGGCCAGAATTATTATTTCAGAGAAACAAATAGTATTGGTTGGGGTTCGAACCCGCGTTTAGTGCGAGGGTTCTAGTGGGTTGTGAAAATTTTCCAGGTATGCGAAAAGTTAGGAAAACCAACCCTTTTTTTTTTTGTCCTTCCCGCCTTTAGTTTTTCGTTTCCCAACCAACCCACACTTCAAGTTCAACTAGCAAAGCAACTTGCTACACGGAACATAACATGGCTGAGGACGATGCTTTTGCCTTCCCGGAGGATGATGAGAGGGAACTGGCGGTAACCTTTCAAAGAAAAAACAAAGATGGCCAAGCCAAGGGCGCTTCCCGCCTGCGCCTCAAGAAAGCTAGCGCCAGCGAAGAACCCCCTTCCTCTCCAAAGGGTCAAGGACGGCCCAAACAAGAGGCGGAAAGCAGGGGCGCAGCGAAAGATAAAGCCAAGGGAAAACAGAGCAGTGCAGCTGCCAGCAGTAAGAAGAAAACGGGTAGCAGTACCAAGGAAGCGAGTGCGTGGAAGTCCGTCAAGGTATTGGTTGATGTAAAGGACAGGGACAAAGCAACGAAACTAAAGTCTGATATTGAGGCTATGGGCGGCAAGGTGAGCAGTAGCTTGTACTCCTTTGTATCCCCTGCAAAATACGGAACTGACCTGTATCTCCTCCTTCCTTCCAGGTGATGGCTAGAATGAGCCCTAACCTAACGCACGTTGTTTTCGAGGAAGGTTAGTAATGAGGTTGAGACGGCGGGCTTTCGGAACGTCTCGCTAAGTTCTCCAATCCATTACAGGAAAAAAGGCTGTGTGGGAAAAGGCTAACGAGCACAAGTTACCTGTGGTGTCGCCCGAGTGGGTTGCCGCGTACGTTACATTGATCTCTTTTCAGGTGCTCAAGGTGTTGACTCTGTGTTACACTTGTTACCTGCAGGTGTAAAGGGGAGGATACTGTGTTAAGTGTGGAAGGTTACGCGGCTAGTACTCCTGCTGCATCTTCGCGAAAGAAGAAGGAGACCAAAAAAGGCACTTCAAAGAAGGCAGCAGGCACAAAGGAGGATGGCGAAGATGGCGAAACAGATGAAGGCGGAGAAGACTTGGGAGAATTGGCTCAGCGTGGTGAACTTGACTCTGATATGGACATAGAGGAGAAAGAATCATCAACTGTTGGAAAGAAGGCAAAGAGTGATCACAGTAAGAAAGATGAGCCACCATCCGAGGCTCGAACAACAACCCAGAGGGGAGCTGCTGAAGGCAAAGAGGAACGAAAGTCAATTGAAGAGGTGGAAGAAGAAGGAGAAGCAGAAGAGGAAGAGGAGAAAGAAAAAATTATTGAAGAGGAGCGCCCTGAAGTTGGAAATAAGAAAGAGGATGCTGAGCTTGCGCCAGCTTCAAACGGCAAAGGCAAGGAGAAAAAGACGGCAACGCAAACAAGCCAAAAAACCAACTCAACAGTGAAACCTACAGCGCCTAAAAAAGAGTCAAACAAAAGCGGTGGAAAAGAAAAAGAGCTAAAGGACAAAGGCAAAGAAAAAGAAGACAGAGGCAAACGAAAACGCGATAATCAAAAAGAGGCCAAGGGGGCTAGCCCTAAGAAAAAACAGAAGGCAGCGAATGAAGTAGCGAGCAAAGGAAAACGGAAAGGGAAAAAACAAAAGGACCACCAGCCCGAGGCCGAGCCAGAAATCATCATTGTACCTTCCTACTTGACTTTCGAGCAGAAAACGCAGTTGGACGACATCAGTAGGCAACTGAAAAAAGCAGCAGTGATTTGGTATGAGCTTGGCCACAAGGAGGAAGAATGGGCCTCCATTACCCATGTCATTGTCGGTGATGAGAAACGCACATTGAAGGTTCTGGGCGCACTTGCTACAGGTAAGTTCCTGTTATGGTACACGTTTCGAAGTTGGTAGGAGCTCATTGTTATCAACCAATAGGCGCTTTTATTGTAAAGTTCGATTGGATTATGGCCTGCGCCGAAGCCGGCGAATGGCTCCCTGTCAACGAGTTTCAAGCCTCTGATTGGTTCCCAGGCACCACTAAATCCGTTGCAGCCCATTGTACATTTCTTCGTTCTCACTTGTTTTCCAAAAACGTCCTCTTACCTTTCTTTCCTAAACTTTAGTAAATGGCGAGCGAGGGTTGTTTACTGGCTCAACGTTCGCTGTGCAAGGAAAGACCAAAATTCCAGTGGCGATCCTCCGCAATTTGATAATGCTTTCAGGTGGTAAGGTCATCAAAGATGTCTCCAAAGCTGACTACTGCATCGCTTCCGAGCCGAGTATGGCTCGACGTGTTCGAGCCAAACATCATTCCAATCAAAAGCTAACCATTGTACCCGAAGAGGTATGTGCACTTACCGTTAATTCTGCTCTTTCTCTTTGGCTTCTGTCGGCACTGATCGAATTGGTGCAACAGTGGTTCCTGGATGCGCTCAAGTACTATACCACCTCGCCTAAAGCTACCCTGACAAATACTTATAAGCCTGAAGATTTGGACAATGAGAGCGAGGAGGAAGAAGAGGAGCAGCCCAAGCAAAGTAAGCAAAGGCGCAGCAGCACCAGCAGTGGTGGAAGCAGCAAGAAGGCCAAAACACCTCGCAGGAAGAGTGCCAGTACAAAGAATGAGGAGGAGGAGGAGGAGGAAGAACCAGGGGCGATAGAGGGGACAGCAGAGGAGAAAGAGGAAAAGATGAATGAAGAGGAGGAAGTCGAAAAACAAAACAAGCAGAAGGAACAGACAAACGAGGAGAAAGAGAAAGAGGAAGAAGAGGAAGAAGATCCCACTGCTCGCATCATAGAGGCATTGGAAGAGGATCCTACAGACAGTATGCAGGAGGTCGCTGATTAGGAGGTGGGTGGTTGGCACGGGGACAGCGGCCCTCATAATTCCTGTAGATACTGTTGCGCCAATAAAAGTGAATGGATACTCCAATGCCCTATTGCTCTCTGGTGGTCCTTAGAGCTGCCGCCAGCTCGCGGCAGAGGGCGGGGAGTGTGCCTTCGAGTGCCTCCTCCTTAGCTCAACAAAGAAAAAATGCAAAAAAAAAAAAAAAAGAAAAGAAAAGAAAAGAAAAGAAACGCAAAGCAAAGCAGAGCAGCGGAAAATGGAGAGGCGGGAAGGGACGTGTTGCGAGCTGGACGTGAAGGAACATGGTTGCCACCAGGAGCAAACGCTGGTGTCAGCGCCTGGCAAGGTGTTGGTACTCGGTGGTTACCTCATCACAGAGCGACCAAAGCGTGGGTTGGTGTTTTCGGTAACGGCCCGTATCTTCGCCTTGGTGCGACCACTAGCTTCTTCCGAAGAAGGTTTTTTGGGCAGCGGGATCACAGTGCGTTCACCTCAGTTTAATATCGTCTACCACTATGGGCTCTTCCCAAGTGCACCAGGAGAGCTGCCTTCTCTGCAAGCAGCACAACTTTCTCAGTTGCGTCTTCTCTTCAAGTTGTGTTTGTGTGAGTGGTGTGTTGTGCTTATGGTACCATTCTTTGTTGCAAATACATGCAGACCAAAGAACCAGTTTATAGAAGAAACCCTGGCCTACACACTTGCCGCTCTGTTTGGCCTTATGGAGGAGAAGCATCAACGCCCGAGACTTGAGCAGGCCCTAAGGCAAGGCCTCGATATCACCCTAGCGGGGGACCCTGCCTTCTACAGCGCTGACAACTCCAACAAGAACGTCGGCCCGCAAAAGACAGGGCTGGGAAGCTCTGCCGCTGTTGTGACGGCTTTAGTGGCCGCTCTCCTCTCCCACTTTGGCTGCATTCAGCTGGACGAGACAACTCACAACAAGCAAGAAGGAAGCGAAGAAGGACTGCGACTGTTGCATAACTTGGCGCAGTACTGTCATTACAAAGCGCAAGGCAAGCTGGGGAGCGGCTTTGATGTTAGTTCTGCTGTTTATGGTAGTCAAATCTACACTCGCTTCTCTCCCTCTGTGATTGCTTCATTTGAGCAGGTACTTTTTCTCTATCGCTTTCTCTCTTCCCTTCTCTCTCTCTCTCTCTCTCTCTCTCTCTCTCCCCCTTTCTCTCTCTGGTTCGTTACTGACACAGAACCAGAAATACGGTCAACTGGAGATAGTTGCAACAGGACAAGCCTTCCTGGAATTACTTCGGTCGGAGGCTTGGGATGACAAACGTGAAAGGCTAGGCCTGCCACCAGGGATGCTGCTTATGCTGGGTGACCGGTCCGAAGGAGCTCACACGCCAGGCATGGTAGCCAAAGTGGTGGCGTGGAAAGCTAAAATGGAGAGAGAAGATACTGTTGGTGAGTCGCTTGGTTCGCTCATGAGTTGCGTGGTCCATATTAACATGATGTCTTAAGCAGAAGAGAATCTCTGGCAACGGTTGAACAGAGCCAATGAACAAGCACTTGGTCTTTTTGCGACATTATGGCAGTACTTCCAGGAAGAAGCGCAAATCTATCATCTCTCACTTGACATTTGTTCCAAGCTACCTCCTTCACAGGTAAGTTATCAAGCCACCTCACTGCCAACTCTTGTCACGATTAGTTTCCCTTATGCATTACATATATCTCCAGTGGAATACAAGCGCATGCAGGCCATTAGGACCCACACTCGCCCAGTTGAGGGTCACATTTATGCACATTCGGCGATGCCTTAAGCAAATGGGGGAGCAATCCACCGCCAATATCGAGCCTGCGCCACAAACGGAGCTAGCAGATGCTACCATGGAGGTCACAGGCACACTTTTGGCTGGTGTTCCTGGGGGTACTTTTTGGCTTTCTCCTTCTTGTTTTCCTCTTCAGGAACTAACGTGTGTATACTGTAGCGGGAGGTATGGATGCACTTTTTGCTGTTGTGCTGGGTCTTGACAGCCAACAACGGGTAGAGCAACTGTGGCAACGGCACAACGTCCGTTGCCTTTTGTTGGAAGAGGAGAAGAATGGACTACAACTTCACCGGGAAAAGTCCTCTCTTCCTTTGTGGCTTGATACTATGCTTGCTGGAGAATATTACAAACATTCCTGATGTGCCCTATCCACTAGGCTTCCTTCAAGCGTTACACGAGGGCCTCTTCCGATGCTACTGCGTACATTCCAAACTCGCTGATGTCAAGCGAATGACACACGGAGGTAGAACATCTCTGCGCCCATTCTGAGGATTTGTTAAAGTAACAACAACATAAGACAACAGGTACGCTTCTGCATTCTAAAAGTGGTTTTTATTGTTTGTTTCAAACTAAGAAGGCTTTTGGAGATGAAAAATGATGGAGAAGCAGACATCACTAGCATAAAGAGCATTGTAGAAGGGAGGCTCCTTGAGATGCAAGATTTGAAAGCCCACCCTTTGAAACTCTCTAAAGTACACTGACAGCGGCCGATGGAAGGTCGTTATACTCTTATCCTTCTTAAGGCCCTGTTATTTTACGTTGGTGTTAGTTCTTTTTTTTTTTTGTTGTTGAGGAAGAGAGAAGCTAATATCGAACCGCCCAAGTGACCTCAAAGACCGTTTCTTCGCAGAGATAAGGGTGGTCGTTACTCCATCTATAAACTCGCTCGTATGGCGTTGTTGCCGTTGTGGCAGCGGAAGAGGAAGAAGGAGAGGGTACAGTGGAAACTAAGTGGCTAGAACAGAAACAAGGGTGCAGAAATACGAGGACGGCCCTGCCTCCCGGCTTGAGTACTCGATGGAAGGCCTCGCAGATGGACGGCAAACAAGGGGAGTCTTGAACAACGTAGTTGGAAAGAATTATGTCGATAGAAGAGCTCTCCACCGTTGATAAAGAAGTGATGGAGTCCTCTCGTATGGAAATGCGATCAGTTGCTGCAGAAGCGTTGAGCCTCTCTTGCGCGATCTTGACCAACTTTGGAGAGAGATCCACGGCTTCGACCTTTTTAACTCCGTGCTTTGGGTTCAACAGCTGAAGACTCAAATAACCATTACCACAGCCCGCGTCGAGCACGGTGAGGCCCTCAAGATTACCTGCTAAAGACCAGAGAATAGGGTCGCTGCTGGTCCTTCGATTTACATCGCCCTCCTCCCCAATCCAACCATCCCACCAATCGCTCAAGTCGTCCCAAGTGCTCTTTGACCTCTCCAACAACAACAAAGACTGGGAGCCCTCTTCTTCTTGTGGTGGTGGTAGTGGTGGTGGGGTTGCACTGTTGCAAGCTGCACTACAACTGGCATGATCCATGCTGGCTGGCTGGCTGGTTTGGGGGGGGGGCAATGAATTTCGACGTGAAAGATCTCTGCTAGAGATGAGACAAGAAAAAGACAACAGAAAAGGCCTTTTTATGGTAAGTTTAAGCCTCTGTTTTGATTTTTGATTGGTGGTTTGAAACTTTCAGTCACAGATCAAAGCATTGCGCCGCTTTAGGAGCAATGAATTTTTGTCGACGTGAAAGATCTCTGCTAGAGATGAGACAAAGAAAAAGACAACAGAAATGGCCTTTTTATGGTAAGATAAAGCCTCTGTTTTGATTTTTGATTGGTGGTTTGAAACTTTCAGTAACCGATCAAAGCAATTGAGCCGCTTTAGGGGGGAGTGCAGGTTGGGCTGGCTTCCGTCTGGTGGGATAATTGCGGAAAATCGGCAGAAAAAACCGGGAAGGGGAGAGGATAGGAGAAGGCGAAGGGCTGCCATTATGGGTCCTTCTTTCCTTTTTTTGGGGGGGGGCTTGGTTGTGTGCAGGACACAGCGTCGGCGGGGGAACCGTTTCGCCTCCTCCCCTTTCTGCTCGCTACTTTTTTTTCCCCTTTCGGAGGTCTCTCCTCAGAGAGGCACAACGCATAAAGACTAAGAGAGCCTGCCTGTTCACCGCTGAAGCTCTAAAGTCACATTATGCCACGTAGAAAGCGAGGAGGAGGAGGAGGAGGAGGAGGAGGGGCCGCTGGCGAAGGCAGTGCCCCTGCTGCAGCTGGCGGTGGAGGAGAACCAAGCACTGGTGCTAGCGGTGGAAGTGGGGGTGAGAGGGGAAGTGGACGAGGGGGAGAACGTGGAGGAAGGGGTGGTGGCAGGGAAAGAGGTGGAGAACGTGGAGGAAGAGGAGGCACTAGAGGAGGAGGAGACCGAGGGGGCAGGGGGAGAGGAGGAGACAGGGGAAGAGAACGTGGAGGAAGGGGAGGCACTAGAGGAGGAGAACGCGGAGGAAGAGGAGGCACTAGAGGAGGCCGAGACTACCACGGTCAAGCTCCTGCCCCAAGCGAAGAAGCATCCCAACAGGTCGCACCACCTCAACAACAACAACAACAACCACCACCACTGGGTTCTGCCTGGGGTCAGCCGAGGGCTCCTCCGGCACCAGCTCCCGCTCCGGTGCAGCAAGCTTTGTCCGTAACTACTGGCGGAGAGGAAGAGGA